>NWSH02000613.1:11976282-12003614 GCA_002382865.2 Heliothis virescens | reverse complement strand
GGTCACCCATCCACGGACCGACCGCGCCAAGCGTTGCTTAACCTTAAGATCGATCGATCCGCGCGGCTTTGACTTAGCCACGAGCTCTTCATCTGACAGATAATAACATAGTTTATAATCTGTCAGATAGCTATCTAGAACTAAATCTGGACCCTCTGAAACTGACCCTAAATGTTTTTTCTCAGACTCTTTTCTCCCTTTTGTTGGACGTAAACTTCTGATCTGTTGATATTTTTACTAATAATTATCTTTATAGAATGAAGAATAGAGTTATTTACGTGATAGACAAGAACAAACATCCTTTTCTATTTCCTAGCAAGTTTCCTGTGTTCCATATAGCGTGTATTCAAGCGAACATTCGAGACTTAAGTATATTTAGAGTTTAAAATCTATACTAATATTATAAAGCTGAAGAGTTTGTTTATTTGCTTAAATGCGCCAATCTCAGGTACTGCTAGTTCATATTGAAATTCGGCATTTCATCCGGGTATGCAAAATAGTTTCTTAGTAAAAAAAAACGAAAATATGCTGAATTATAGATTGGCACGGAAATTCCTTAAAACTTTTCTCACCCATTTACTCAAAATATTACGCATCATTATTATTTTTATTCGACTGGAAAGTATTGCACTTTGAAAGAATACAAAATAATAATAAAATATTTTACTGCATAACAAAATCTATGTCAAGGGCAAAAAAATATCTTGACGCCGCAAAACAATACAAATAATAAATACAAGAGTCTCCAATCAGCTTTTAATTAAAAAATAATCTTCAGTCATATTGTTATTTAAAGAAAGAACCTTTTCATAATAGTTACCCTATTTGAAAAAATGTGCTCTCATTTCTCTTTCATGTTTTGCAATTTAAATTAGCACCTACTTAAAGTTTTACTAGTTAATTTTTTTGTGTTTTTTTTTAAATATCTTTTCAGTAGGTCATCATTTGCCTAGCCCGGTCCAGTCTAAGCAGATGCAGTTGAGTACCAGTATTTTACATGGAGCGACTGCCTATGTAACCTGATTAACCCAGTTACCTGGGCAAATGCGTTATTATTAATAAATAAATATTATGTAATTAATTTCATATTATAAACAAATGTAGGTATTTGATTGTAATAAACAGCTGTGTTGCTGGGAAGTTTGTTCATCACCATTTCTTCTTTCCAGCCATAACACTAGGAAACGGTGAAAGGGGGGCGTTTTTGGGGGTGCTGTCCAATGTAATTTGACGTGAAAAAGTGCTAATTTATTAGCCTAATTTCAATAAATGATTTTGACTTTGACTTTGACTAACCTGATAGCCACTGGTTGTCGGACTTTCTAGCTTTTGACCAGCCGAAGTAATTGCCAAAGATTTTATCCGAGTACTGGAATTATCACCATCATCATCATCAGCCTTTTTATCGACCCTCTACTGGGGAAAGTCTTAGTTACACACAGAGATGTTAATCACCACATTGGTACCCCTATCATCATCTGCCTAGCTTTTCCCAACTATGTTGGGGTCGGCTTCCAGTCTGACATGATGCAGCTGAGAACCAGTGTTTTACATGGAGCGACTGCCTGTCTGACCACAACCCAGAGGTACCCGGCACCTGGCACCCCCTTGATAAAACTGGGGGTCAGACTTTCTGGCTTCTGACCTTACCCGTAACGACGCCAAAGATGTGTCAAATGACAGCCGGGACCTTATCGTGCCTTCCGAAACACGGAAGAACTCGTTACGACAAGATGGCCACCCATCCACGGAGCGCGCCAAGCGTTGCTTAACCTTATGATCGATCCGCGCGGCTTTGACTTAGCTACGAACTCTTTTACATTAGCACCCCTATATTATTGCAAAAAGTACATAATTATGATGATAATCCTCAACAAAAGAAACCCTTAACCTAGCAACAATTTAGCACAAAAACCATCGCAAGAGGTATAAACTTCTAAGTGCATGTTATACGATATTTATATAACAAAAGGTCCAATTAAACCTTTAACTGAGGCATAATACGGCACTTTATTTAACTGTTGCCATCCGACGCCCGTTTATTAATTTTATGACCTGTTGCTACTGTTTTTGCTTTGTAAAGAACGTTAAAAGAACTGGAATATAATCTTTATATAGACAAAAAAGAAGAAGTTTTTCTAGAAAGGTTTTCATGAGGTGCACAGTGCACTGTACAGTGTGAAGATGTAGACGACAGCGAATAAAGTTACCACAATCTGTCAAAGCTCTTCAATAGATTTTCAACCTTATCACAATAGTGGAAGGTTAATGTTTGATTGGTAAAATTTTACAGAGTCGGGTAAGTTGACCTGTTTTCGTCTGTACCAGTGACATAAATTACATACTTACATGTTTATCTATGTATATCTCCACATTTTTATAATATTATGGACAGTTTTTAGTACTTACTAATATAATATGAGAAGTGGTTTATTATGTGTATGTCAAGAAATTGGTATTTGCCATAAACCTCAACTTCGCAGATCCCTTATTAAACCTTTTGTTGGCGAATTCTACGCTCTTTGTGTGTTCAAATAGACGTGATATGAATAATTTTGTATGATAATTTAAAAATGGCTGAACCACTATTTTTCTCGTAGCACTTATACTAGAAAATGTGCTTTAGATAAGTATTTGAATTTGAACTTTTAAAACGGCTAACTCATTTTTTATGAAACGAATCAAACTCCAAACACACCAATAACTTATGAAAAGTGAAGGAAAACATTTCGAGGAAACCTGGACTATAAGGTCTGAAATCACCAACCCGCATTGAGCAAGCGTGGTGATTTAACGCTCAATCCTTCTCTGTGTGGGGGGCCTGTGCCCTGCAGTGGGACGATATAAAGGCTGATGATGGAAAAATTACATGAAGTGCCAACTTAATTATATTTTGAGTACCGTGATACAGTAAACATAGATTTTCACCTACTTGATTTCTTTTAATTAAAAATAATTTGAAATCAAGTCTTATAAAAGCACTCGTCAGAATTTGAAATCATTAATTAATGATTCTGCTCATTAGATTGTACTAAATTAGAACTTTAATTACTCATCTATTTTTATTCCAAGTGTCATTTAAGGTTCCGTCTCTCCGTTTGTCACCAAACTGTACTTCATGAACCGTGATAGTTATAGAAGAAAATCCGAAATTAATTCTGTCTATCTATCCGACTGTCTGTCTGTATCGCTTTCAAGCTGAAACTACTTAACCGATTTAAATGATATATATTTGGTACGCAGGTAGTCCATAGCCTGAAAAAGGACTTCTGACAAAGGCTACGTTACTTTTATCCAGCTGCGCGATATAGTTCCCTCTGGGTATAGGTGGAACCGAATGGAACCGCTAGTTTAATTTATGAATCAATAACTTTCCCTTGGGTACCATTTTCACTCAACGTCAATTTTAAATTCAGTTAAATTGCTCGTTAATATCAAAGGTTCGATACCCCATGTTTAGTCAATTTCCTCATAAATAATTGAATTTTATTCAATTTGAAGTTTGAACATAAAAGGAATTTACCAAATATTATTCAAGGGATTGTTAAGGTGCGTCTTATGTGAGCGATTTGAATGCGAACGCGAAGCGACGCGAGAGCAACAAACAGCCGGTCTTTTGAAATCGCTAATGGACATGGACGACGACAGCAAGTCAACCCACCTGAATATGTCAAATTTTACCAATCGAACATTAATATTCCACCATTGTTATAAAAAAAAACTAAATTTAAAGAAATATGACAGACTGAGGTAGGTTGGTGTGTTGGCGTCGGTACATTTATCCATGCGCTGCGGATCGCTTCGCACTCGCGTTCGTTATACGTCTACGCAGGACGCACGCTAAAGGGGAATAGGAAATTATGAAGTGATCAAAACTTTACCGATAAACTTCATTTTATTTTACATTTAAATAAAATATTAAATGAATGTTCAATCATTACACAATAATGCTTTATTTAGAATTGCAACAATTCAGTACATACTATTTTATTAACATCGATTTAACATATTAAATATATAGGTTTTTGAGTAGTTTTATTTATTATATTTATTAATTAACTTGTTTTAATTAGTGTGGGCATCCGAAATTGAAATACCCAGCCTATATTTCAGATGCAAACACTTTATAAATGTACAGTTTCATTTAATTTACATTTAAGAAATAAAAGTGAGAACAAAAATTAATAAACATATTGTGCATTAAAATTTTGAACTATTTTTAAAATAAATAAAATCCAGTGTAGTCAATATTATTTTATCTAGATTTAAAATATAATAATAAATTATTTATAAGAAGTACTTTTAAATATTTGAGATCAAAATGAGTAAGCGTATTATGCTTCAAGATAAATACATTTATTTGTAAAATATAACTGTTAAAATGTTTTAACTGTACTTTTCTAAAACATTAAACCTATAATAATACTTAGTTCATTTTTTATATTTTTTTAAACATCAATTGCACCACATAGTTAAGCCTCATTAGAAAACTTTAGCCCGTCCAAAATTTAAGAGAAAATACAATAAAAACTGCAGTATGAGACAGGTATAGACTTTCCACTTATTTCACGTAATATATAGATCACGTAATATATAGATTTAAAATTTACAGATTAAAATACAGGCTTTCACATGATCAAAAAAGAAAAAAAATACACTAGATGTCGTTATAGAATAAATACATAATAGAAATGATCATATTCATAAAAGAACCATCTAATGCCTCTTTAGTTCACAATAAAATTCTCATACAGCGGTTAGCACAGCAATGGAAACGTAACAAAGAGATTACGACTGGCAGTCGTGGCACGCATCGACAGACCTCTTCCTTCTGCTCTCCTCACTTTCCTCAAACTCATTCTCATTCATGTCCTCACTGTCCCTCCCGAGCCTGATGAAATGATCCCTCGCTCGGCTTTTCCTCTGAGGGTACCCACTGACAACCAGCTCAGAATTCTGCTCGAAAGCACTCTTGTCATCTTCAGCGGAACGGCCTAGCCTGATAAAGTTAGGGTCCCGTCCGAAGCGGACGAAGCTGGCAGATTTTTTGGTCATGGGGGTATCGTAGTCCTCTTCGTATGCTCGGAGGAGGGAGACGAGGTCGTCGGTTGAGAGGGTGAGGGGTTGGGAGCGGCCGAAGCGGAGGAAGCTGTTGCCTCTGCGTGTGGGGCGCTGGAATGCTTCTCTGAGGTCTGCTGCTGAGGGCTCTTGAGGGTATGAACGGCCGAACCTGTTAGAAGACAAAAGGAAATTATTCAAGAAGAAATGTAAGGTGAAACTCCAGTTTTGTATGACCAGTACACCTTTTTTTGAAGATTAATGGCTTTAATCTTAAACTCTTGGTTAACATGCTTCACAGAAGCAATTGCCTCTTGCCACAGTCGTGAATAATAACATATTATGTATCATCATGTCCAATGACAGAACATTTTAGACACATAGTCTATTGTTAGTCAGGTGTTACCTGATGCTAAATTAAGGGTGTTTCAATTTATTAACCAAAATTATTATCACCTATAATTTCGGCAAGTCTTTACCATCTAGTTTTCTTAAAACAGTCTAGTTTCAATAAAAGACTCACCTGATCATACTCCGGTCGATAGCACTTCTACGTCTTGCCTCAAGGTCTGGAGATCTTCTGACAGGAGAGGAGGTGGCTCCCACCACCAGCCACAACGCCGCCAGCAGCGCAACACTTCGGGAACAACTCATGGTGAAATGTGGGAAACTGTGAAAAAGGAGAACTCGTTTAAATATGTGATCAGGTAGATCAGTATTGGCTTGATCGAAGAGTTTATGAAACCAAAATCCTGACTTCGACCTGGCCGTTCCCCGTGCTTCTAGAACAACCTCCCGTACCCAGATAAAGATAAAGCTTTCTTAGGCTTTAAACAATATGTGTATCGTACTAAATCGTTTTGAATACCGCACTGCTGATTCCATTTACTGAGGATTCAATATCCTACCTATCTGTCGATATGGCTACTAAAGATAGGAATTTGACATTATTAGTATGAAGCTAATGTCGAAATTTCAATCTCTAGGAAGCAAATCGACAGACAGATAGATTATTGGGAACGCCCGTTAGTTGACCGATAGTTTGATCGGACCGTGAGTCAGAATGGAGATGTACAGACGACAGCACATCAAGTTACCACAATCTGACAAATTTCTGCAATCGATTTTCAACCTTATCACAATGGAGGTAGGTTAATGTTTGATTAGTCAAATTTGACAGATTCGTATACGTTCTTGCCGTCGTCTGTACATCAACCAGCTAAAAAGTTTTATGGCATTTACAATTCCCATCAAACTATACGGTTGGCCAACAGTGTAGTTTACAGTCTACTGGGTACTTTTATTTGTCATATTGTAGCTCGACGATAAACAAACGAAACTGTCTTGAGACATCCTCATAAAGATGCCGTTATCCACCGTATTTCGAGCATACCTTACGCAATATTTATCTTCGGAATTTACGTTCAAAATTGTCTTTTTATGTATCTTTTGATTTTGTTTCTTTAACTTTGATCGCTACCAGCGTCTTGTTTGTTTCCTTTAAGCTTTGAATCTAGAATATTCGAGCAAAATCTGGGTTTGCTTATCTTTCAGACTTGCGATACGTGTATGAAATATTTAACAACGTTATAAGAAAGTAAAATTGTGTTTATGTTTATTTGTGGGTGTAGTCTTTGATTAGTGAACCAACATAAAATACATACAATAAGAACATTTGCGAATGTAGGTAATAACTTCGTAAAAGTATGCTGAGCACTTACATAAAAAAACCAAAGATATTATAATAAATGTATAGTGTACCAGGTGAGTCGCGTGGTTTCGCCTGTTTTTTAAAATTGACTATCCACTACTTCTACTGAAGTAAAAAGCTAAGTCCTTCCTCAGAGTGTAGACTGTCTGTGTAGCACCTTTAATTTAAATCAATTCAGTAATTTGCCATGTATAGCGTTGTCATATAATATTAGTATGTATTTCTAGAGTTACCTCAGTGGAAGGTTACAAAACTATCAAAATTACAACAATTTTAACAAGATCCCTTATATGTTTGCTATCGTTAACAATGCAATTACATGAAGCTTATACATAACTGGCGATGCGATGTTCAGTTGGCCTTTACAACATACATGAGGTTCACCAAGTTTCGCAATTAACATTTGTAATACAAAGTTGAGAACTAGTTTGGGTAGTTAGTATTAGTTAGTATTAGTAGAAAGGCATACCTAGTTGTTAGATAACTTCTACTTTTAAGGAAAGCTCAAAAACCCTTGCAACATCTTGGTCGAAATTATTACAAGGAAAATGGGAAAGACGAATATCTTACTTAAAAAAATAGAAAAAGGGGAAAGCTCCATTTTTGGAATCATAGTGACTTACTTAAGGAGCACCTCAGTTAAAACAATTGTGAGCAAATTAATAGGAATCTATTATGGGATGATATAAAGGTCATATGAAAAACTATACATAGGTAAATTAATTAAGAGAACAACAGGTCGTCAGTATATTTGCATATTATCGTATTTGGTGTGAAATACAAAGAAAATTTTGGTCTTATTGTGTTGGAATACTCTGAAACATTCGGCAAACTAGACTAAAGGGAGGTGAAGAAGAAAAATATATTATTCTGGCAGGTCAATGACCTTATGTAACAAAACATAGTTTACTTAGGCCTATATTAGTGACTTTATTTGTTTATTTAGTATGTACGCATGTGCCAAATGTCTTATTATGCCTTGATGAAACATTTTACTATCTTTCTTTACTTGATTAAGATAAGGAAGAATTTGATTAAGACGTAGCTACAATTGTCATTAAAAAAATATTAGGGTTTTAATTCTATTCATAAATTAATTAATTTACCACGAAAAAAGAATTTGAGGAAAAGCAAGGACGTATGTTAGTAGCCTAATGGTTAAAACCATTCTCTCAAATATGATTGCGCACTTTCGATTCTAAGTCAAACCAGTAACAATATATTTTGTTCTTAGTTAATGTTCAGACAACAGCAGGTCAACGTATACGAATCTGTCAAATTTTACCAATCAAATATTAACCTACCGTCATTGCGATAAGGTTGAAAATCTATTGCAGAAATTTGACAGATTGTGGTTACTTGTCTGTACTTTCTAAGTATATCTTGGACACCAGGGGCTGAAAGGGCAGAAAGGGCTCAAGGTGAATTGGCAATTGAAGACTTTCAAACAAAGCTAACTTTAAAAATCTTAAATCGCCAATTCACCTTGAGCAAGCGTGGTGATTAACGCTCATTTCTTCTCTGTATGAGAGAAGACGTGCAAGGCACTGGGTCAACATTAACTTTTTAATTCTATTCTGTAAGTTAGATGTTAAGTTTCGTTTGTGTTTACAGTGAAGCTCAAGAAAAAATGTGTGAAGCTTTTGAAAAATTTCCCGACACACGCAGGGGAATATGTGGAAAATAAGAATTAAGTGAAGGTTGCATGTAGAACTAAGTTAATTATTTCTCCTTAGAGCAAGATCGTGTAGGTAGGTATGTAATAACAAAATAATGTGTAGACAGATAAAGCTGTACAAACTTTGAAGATAAGTTAATTTTGTTTTAAACGTTGTGAAATTCTGCTGATAATATTATTTACTAGCTTCCGCCAGCGGTTTCACCCGCTTTCCCGTGGGAACTACTGCGTGCACCGAGATAATAAATAGAGTAGTAGAATATAAAAAGAGAGTTGCCTATAGCCTTCCTCAATGAATGGGCTATCTAACACTTAAAGAATTTTTCAAATCGGACCAGTAGTTCCTGAGATTAGCGCGTTCAAACAAACTCACTTTACTTTAGCTTTATAATATTAGTAAAGATAAAACACTGGAACGTTTTACCGTTCAGACAGGTCAGACAGGCAGTCGCTCCATGTAAAACACTGGTTCTCAGCTGCATCCGGTAAGACTGGAAGCCGACCCCAACATAGTTGGGAAAAGGCTAGGCAGGTGATGACTGGATCGTTTTACCGTATACGGATAAAATATAGTGCAGCTTTCATTTAATTTAATGTNAGTCAAATTTGACAGATTCGTATACGTTCTTGCCGTCGTCTGTACATCAACCAGCTAAAAAGTTTTATGGCATTTACAATTCCCATCAAACTATACGGTTGGCCAACAGTGTAGTTTACAGTCTACTGGGTACTTTTATTTGTCATATTGTAGCTCGACGATAAACAAACGAAACTGTCTTGAGACATCCTCATAAAGATGCCGTTATCCACCGTATTTCGAGCATACCTTACGCAATATTTATCTTCGGAATTTACGTTCAAAATTGTCTTTTTATGTATCTTTTGATTTTGTTTCTTTAACTTTGATCGCTACCAGCGTCTTGTTTGTTTCCTTTAAGCTTTGAATCTAGAATATTCGAGCAAAATCTGGGTTTGCTTATCTTTCAGACTTGCGATACGTGTATGAAATATTTAACAACGTTATAAGAAAGTAAAATTGTGTTTATGTTTATTTGTGGGTGTAGTCTTTGATTAGTGAACCAACATAAAATACATACAATAAGAACATTTGCGAATGTAGGTAATAACTTCGTAAAAGTATGCTGAGCACTTACATAAAAAAACCAAAGATATTATAATAAATGTATAGTGTACCAGGTGAGTCGCGTGGTTTCGCCTGTTTTTTAAAATTGACTATCCACTACTTCTACTGAAGTAAAAAGCTAAGTCCTTCCTCAGAGTGTAGACTGTCTGTGTAGCACCTTTAATTTAAATCAATTCAGTAATTTGCCATGTATAGCGTTGTCATATAATATTAGTATGTATTTCTAGAGTTACCTCAGTGGAAGGTTACAAAACTATCAAAATTACAACAATTTTAACAAGATCCCTTATATGTTTGCTATCGTTAACAATGCAATTACATGAAGCTTATACATAACTGGCGATGCGATGTTCAGTTGGCCTTTACAACATACATGAGGTTCACCAAGTTTCGCAATTAACATTTGTAATACAAAGTTGAGAACTAGTTTGGGTAGTTAGTATTAGTTAGTATTAGTAGAAAGGCATACCTAGTTGTTAGATAACTTCTACTTTTAAGGAAAGCTCAAAAACCCTTGCAACATCTTGGTCGAAATTATTACAAGGAAAATGGGAAAGACGAATATCTTACTTAAAAAAATAGAAAAAGGGGAAAGCTCCATTTTTGGAATCATAGTGACTTACTTAAGGAGCACCTCAGTTAAAACAATTGTGAGCAAATTAATAGGAATCTATTATGGGATGATATAAAGGTCATATGAAAAACTATACATAGGTAAATTAATTAAGAGAACAACAGGTCGTCAGTATATTTGCATATTATCGTATTTGGTGTGAAATACAAAGAAAATTTTGGTCTTATTGTGTTGGAATACTCTGAAACATTCGGCAAACTAGACTAAAGGGAGGTGAAGAAGAAAAATATATTATTCTGGCAGGTCAATGACCTTATGTAACAAAACATAGTTTACTTAGGCCTATATTAGTGACTTTATTTGTTTATTTAGTATGTACGCATGTGCCAAATGTCTTATTATGCCTTGATGAAACATTTTACTATCTTTCTTTACTTGATTAAGATAAGGAAGAATTTGATTAAGACGTAGCTACAATTGTCATTAAAAAAATATTAGGGTTTTAATTCTATTCATAAATTAATTAATTTACCACGAAAAAAGAATTTGAGGAAAAGCAAGGACGTATGTTAGTAGCCTAATGGTTAAAACCATTCTCTCAAATATGATTGCGCACTTTCGATTCTAAGTCAAACCAGTAACAATATATTTTGTTCTTAGTTAATGTTCAGACAACAGCAGGTCAACGTATACGAATCTGTCAAATTTTACCAATCAAATATTAACCTACCGTCATTGCGATAAGGTTGAAAATCTATTGCAGAAATTTGACAGATTGTGGTTACTTGTCTGTACTTTCTAAGTATATCTTGGACACCAGGGGCTGAAAGGGCAGAAAGGGCTCAAGGTGAATTGGCAATTGAAGACTTTCAAACAAAGCTAACTTTAAAAATCTTAAATCGCCAATTCACCTTGAGCAAGCGTGGTGATTAACGCTCATTTCTTCTCTGTATGAGAGAAGACGTGCAAGGCACTGGGTCAACATTAACTTTTTAATTCTATTCTGTAAGTTAGATGTTAAGTTTCGTTTGTGTTTACAGTGAAGCTCAAGAAAAAATGTGTGAAGCTTTTGAAAAATTTCCCGACACACGCAGGGGAATATGTGGAAAATAAGAATTAAGTGAAGGTTGCATGTAGAACTAAGTTAATTATTTCTCCTTAGAGCAAGATCGTGTAGGTAGGTATGTAATAACAAAATAATGTGTAGACAGATAAAGCTGTACAAACTTTGAAGATAAGTTAATTTTGTTTTAAACGTTGTGAAATTCTGCTGATAATATTATTTACTAGCTTCCGCCAGCGGTTTCACCCGCTTTCCCGTGGGAACTACTGCGTGCACCGAGATAATAAATAGAGTAGTAGAATATAAAAAGAGAGTTGCCTATAGCCTTCCTCAATGAATGGGCTATCTAACACTTAAAGAATTTTTCAAATCGGACCAGTAGTTCCTGAGATTAGCGCGTTCAAACAAACAAACTTTACTTTAGCTTTATAATATTAGTAAAGATAAAACACTGGAACGTTTTACCGTTCAGACAGGTCAGACAGGCAGTCGCTCCATGTAAAACACTGGTTCTCAGCTGCATCCGGTAAGACTGGAAGCCGACCCCAACATAGTTGGGAAAAGGCTAGGCAGGTGATGACTGGATCGTTTTACCGTATACGGATAAAATATAGTGCAGCTTTCATTTAATTTAATGTCATGAAAATGATATTTATTTTTTTCTTCATAATTATTTCATGATACATCCATAAGGGATGAATGGAAATGATTAATGAATGTCCGTTTATTAACATCACCGCAAATAAAAAAAAATACTTCTTATTGCGGCGAAAAGCACTTAATTTCTCTAACAAAAGACGTGAGATTGACACAAGACGAAAATAAACGAAATCAAAAAAAAAATTCTTTGTAAAATAATAAGCACTCAAATTCAGAAAAAAAACACCATACAAATTGACCAGACAAAAAATTTAAGCCCATTTTAACCGACAACATAAACATCGTATTACTGAAATCAGATGTATACTTATAAAACTAATCGCGGATATTATATATTTGCTTCCGCCAGCGGTTTCACCCGCTTTCCCGTGGGAACTACTGTGCGCACCCGAATTAAAAGTAGCCTATAACCTTCCTCGATAAATGGGCTATCTAACAATGAATGAATTTTTCAAATCGGACCAGTAGTTCCTGAGATTAGCGCGTTCAAACAAACAAACTCTTCAGCTGTATAATATTAGGTATAAATTATACTTATAAACATAAGAAAAATATGTTTTTGCTATAGGTAAAGTTACCAAATCACAACACCTATAAAGTACAAAAAAAAACATGAGTACTTAATTTGCTGACCAAGTATTTCCGATCGCACCCCCAATATCCCTAATACTCAACCTCAATCAATCTAACTCATCAATCCTAAAATTAGCAGATCAGCTTAATCTCCGATCTCTAATGTCCTTCCAGCTTTCATCTTGCTCACAAGGTTACATGAGTAGACATCTTGGAGCCACTGTGGGACGACTTGAGTCACAGTGTACGTTACGTACCAGTAAGTTATGTTCGGACAACAGTTGTTGTTAGAACGCGTGGGTATAAAGGTCAATCGCATTAAGTATACTGTGGTTAATGTATGGAGTTTTTAGGACTGGTGTTTAGGGAGATATATGAGTTATTAGTGGTATAGAAGTTGGTGTTTAACACTAATTTTATAAATGTGGAGTTGAAAGTTTTTGAGTATGTTTTGTTGCTTCTTCATGGACAAATTGCTGGACCAAATCTTTTAATATGTGAGCTGCAGGTACTTATACTGAGGAGGTCGATGTTACTGCAAACAGATGGAAGATAATATTATCATACTATCTTTTGTCAGCGGGTTCACTCGCGCTCCATAGGAACACCCAAATAAACAACCTTTCTCGATAAATAGGCTATGTAATATTGAAGGATTTTTCATATATATAAGCAGCTTTCTAATATGAAGGGTGGGTCTCTATTTAACATTTACAATAACTAAACTTTAACCAGCAGCGAATTGGACGCCCATTGGTCAAAATTGGTGATTTGACAGCTGCTTTTCGTTCTGTTAATACCTATTATAGTTTAGAAACAAACACCCAAAATATAGATAAATCTCATTGAACTACTGCAATCCCCGACTCTATAGCCTGATTCTTAACTAAGTGGAATAGTTTTATTCTATGTTTATACCATGACCATTACATTGACCTTAAAATGTTTTGGCTAGGAAATCCGAATTTACGTAATAACACGCGTAGGGGGAATTTAGTTCCCCCTCAGCATATTTGTAGGGAGGACTTTGAGATTTGGCCTTCTAAAAGTTTAAAGGTGAATTTAACAATTTTGTTACACTAGCACTATCATTTTGTTTTTTTAGAACCCAAAGGAACTTCCCGCACCTGGATAAAAGGTCGCCAATAGCTACTTAGTTTATTTTGACATAGGCATTATTACAATAAAGTTTCAGCAAATACTGTTTTTGCTTGAAAGAGCAAACACACATGTATGCATTCTTTCAGGTCCGGGTGGATTATCTGAAAACTTGATACATTTTTCGCAATACTATATTATGCTTTTTCCTTTGTGAAAAAAGGCTTCTTAAAAGGAATAAATTCTGTCAAAATAAATTGATGACTTAACTGTAACTATTATAAAAAAAACATAATTCTTTCTGAAAATTGAACTCATGTTTTAAATACCCTGTTAGCATTTTTTTCTAATTAAAGCCACTGTGAATATCCAAACGGTAAATTTATTTTTAGCCCAATGAGTACGTTAACCTATACAATTAATCAATAACGAAATGTATCTCAAAACAAAATTGGTAACTTGATCTTAATTATTCATACTAATTATATCTAAAACGCGAAATAGATATAACCTTTCGAAAACAATTATTTCTTACCGTAACGAGAAGTACACAGGGGTGGTGAACTGATAATTTGTTTTAAATGCTTACTAACGTTACTCGTATAAATTAGAAAGAAACGTTACTCGTATAACGGCCGTTCCCAATAACCTATCTATCTCTAGATTTGCTTACTAGAGATAGGAATTTGACATAATTTGTATGGGGCTTATGTCGAAGTTCTATCTCCAGTAGCCAAATCCAGAGATAGATAGATTATTGAATTCCGCAGTAAATAAGTAAGAAATTCTATCTGTTTGTTTGTAGCACTTTCACGCCGCGTCAAAACTACGGAACCAGACGCCAGCACATCAACCAACCTTTTTTTTAACGATGGGAAATTATCAGTATGACCTCTCCCACTGTGAGTGATACCGTGAGGGAGTGTCAGACTATTAGTGATTAAAATGTTAATCTGTCAAATATCTTCAATCGATTATCAACCTTATCATTGTAGTGGAAGGTTCTTTTAGTATAATCTGACAATTTCGGGTAGATTGACCAGCTCATCTGTCCACACAGAGAGAAAAGGCATAGGCTACTTTTTATCCGGGTGTGGAAAGTACAGACGACAGCAGGTCAACGTATACGAATCTGTCAAATTTTACCAATCGTACATTAACCTGCCTCCATTGTGATAAGGTTGAAAATCTATTGCAGAAATTTGACAGATTGTGATAACTTGATGTGCTGTCGTCTGTACTTCCCTCGCGACGCGGGTGAATCTACAGGGAACTCCTAGTGGTATTATTAAAGTCAAACAAATGAAGACTTACGACACTTCTGTTAGCTATCTTCAGGGTTAATTTTATAGGATTTTTACGGATAATAAATAAATCTTAAGGTTATTTTTATTACATAGTTTGAGGGCAAAGTGTACCTTACAGTCGTTTAGTGTCCACTACGACCTTTACTCTGTACTGACCATTAAAGAAATCAAAGTTGTTAGATTTATTTGGTCCTAGAAATAGCGGTACACGTAGGTAACTATTATACTAGCGGTTTTATGAGAGACGAGGAAGATATATTTACATCAATCGACTCAAAAAATAAACTATGTCCGTCTCCAGGGAACCAAAATAAATAGATACATATTATAACACCCAGACCACAGCCAACAAACATACTCATCACACAAATGTTGACCGTACCGGGAATCGTACCCGGAACCATCAGTTCGGCAGTCCGGCATGGTAACCATTGCGCCAACGAGGTCGCCCGAAAAAGATGTTCAAATTACAGTCGGACCAGTCAATTTAACGTGCCTCCCGATATACGGAGGAACTCGTCATGACAAATGGACCCTGATTCACAAACCGACCGCGCGAAGCGTGGCTTTTGATTGATAGATCAGGGTGGCTTTTACTTAACCACGAGCTCCTCATTTCCCTAATGTGATTATCCATGGAAAATGTCTAAGATGCTGTCTGTCACGCGAAGGTATAATTAGGGTAATGCGATCTAAATGGACCAGAAAACACGATTTGCCAAAATGTATGACTTAAGTACTGGTATTTTGGGATATCGGCCTTGACTCTTTAAGATAATCTAAATAAAAAAGCAGTAAAACATATTATGAGATATCAAGTTTGTATTTTTATATGAGCTCGTGGCTAAGTCAAAGCCGCGCGGATCGATGTAGTGTGTGTGGCAGTCGTTACGGGTAGTCAGAAGCCAGAAAGTCTGACAACCAGTCTTACCAAGGGGTGCCAGGTTTCCGGTAACTGGGTTGTGGATGGTCAGACAGGCAGTCGCTCCATGTACAACACTGGTTCTCAGCTGCAACCGGTTAGACTGGAAGCCGACCCCAACATAGTTGGGAAAAGGCTAGGCAGATGATGAAGTTTGTATTTATTCTAAACTTTTAGATCAATACTATCCTTTTCGAATGACCTATCCAATACCGAAAGTTTTTTTTTTCAAATGGGTCCAGTAGTCCCTGAAAAGCGTTCAAGCAAACAAACAAATGCTTCAGCTTTATAATATTGGTATAGATATGTGAGTGGAACCGTAGGAAAAGGGTAGTATGTGAATAGAGATATCAAGCAATAACTTATTTTAGTGCAAACCAAATATTGTCGTAAAGAATTTGGTGTGGAACATGAAACATGCAGTTTATGTGTTTAGTTTTAGACGCAGTCGGTAAAACAAATCGTGTTAGCGATAAAATAACATAAGTATCATAGAAGGATATATGTACATATTTGATTCATGACCTAGTTAGCTGGATGTGCTGACATTTAAAAATTAGGAGCAGGATTATATGACATTGCACATATAGTTAAAAATATGATTTTAAATCTAATGTACAGACAACGGCAGGTCAACGTATACCAATCTGTCAAATTTTACAAATCGAACATCTACCTTCCACTATTGTGATAAGGTTGAAAATCTATTGCAGAAATTTGACAGATTGTGGTAACTTGATGTGCTGTCGTCTGTACATGATAAAGAGGAAAACTTTTGTTTGTTTTTTGTAAAGACTCCGAAACTACTGAACAGATTTGAAAAATTCTTACACTGTTGGGACGTTACACTATCCACGCGTAATATAGGCTATATTTTATCCGGATACGGTAAGTAGTTTCCATGGGATGCAGGTGAAATCGATGGAAACAGCTAGTATTAAAAAAAAACAAGAAAATTTACTTTTAAATTAAATCGAAATTATCAAATTTCCTACAAAGGGAATCATCAAAACAAACCTAATATAAATTATTCCTTAGATTTAATAGCGATTGTTATTCTTTAATAGGCGCATAAAGAGAATCGTTTACACAAGAGATAATTATTCAAGCAAATATAAAACCGATTTAAAATGGAATACTTCCAAAAAGGAAGCTTGTTATATTTCCTTGTGTTTCCAAAAAGGTTATTTCAGGCAAAACATACGCAAATTACTTTGAAGGTTTTAGTAGGCGTTGCTTGAGGTGAAAATAAAGATTCTAATTTTATTTTCTCACTAGATATTTTTGGCGATTTCACTCGCGCCTCTAAAGGCCCGTTTACACATTGCGATAACATTGCCCGTTGCTTGCCATTTTATTGCAGCAAGATGCTACTGGCACTGTGTAAACATAATCGTGCAATAGGTAAATGGTCGCATGTCAAATATTCCTGCAATAAAATTACAGGAATATTTGAGGCAAGCAACGGGCAATGAAATCGCAATGTGTAAATGGGCCTTAAGAAGGTAGGTACTACCCGCAACAAGAAAAATAAGGCCTATAACACTCCACCAAAGGTGGCAAAGATCTGACACGACCGGTAAGAGATCAGGCGCAAGACCGACATTTATGTGCTCTCCGATGCACGGGTGTTTCAATCACCAACTTCAAAACTCCGTACAGATTTGTGAAAGTTTCTTAAAACCCACAAAGTGATTTCGGCCAGACAAGACTCAATCCGAGACCCGGTGCATTGAGCCTACTATTCAAGGAGTATATCAATTTTAATTTTAACCCCACAAATCAACAACAAACTATAATAATAAAATATATTCTGAACACAAAACCATTCAGAGAGCGGTTCGGAAGCGGTTATTGTAATGCAGTGAACCATAGACAAGCGCATCAGTATTACACAATATAAATGGCGCGTCTTCGCCTGCCGGATGACGTCAGTATAGGGAACAGGCCCCCTAGTTTCTAATGAAAAGGTGGATATAATGTGCAGGTTATTGTTTTAGCTGTAGAGGAATATTTATAACTGCTCCTAAGTAAACTTCTAATTTAAAATAATATGGCAATGCTATCCAACGTTGTTTTTTGTTGCCAACCTTTTGGGCTAGCTCCCAGTCGACAGCGATGGGGAGGAATTTTTTGATGCGTAAATAAGTAAGTAGGTATATAGGTTTTTTTCAGGTTAGTAAAAATGTGTTATTTCTCAGTTAATAAATAAAAATTAAGGTAAAAAAATATATGTTGTAAAAAGGATTTTATATTTTAATAGAAACTGTATAGAACCACTGTTATATAATTGGAAAGAGAAGTAGCCCCCTTGTTACACAATCACCGTTACAAACCACTTTTACCGACATCCCAAAATAAGGAGGTTCACAATTCGAACGCGTATTTTTTTTCTCTTATTTATTTGTTTAGCTTTTGGATGCATTTTATATGAAACTCTCAAAACTTTTACAACAGAATGATAAATTTTATTGTGCCTTTGATCCATCAATTAGTTTTTGATTTACTGACAAAAACAGATTTCTAATGAAACGGCGCACTTGCTGTTATGTCAGAATGAAAAAAAGTATTTCAAATGCTTCTAGATTTTTTTACCATTTTTAAAAAGCTTAGGCAGCTATAAATTCGAATTTTATGAAAAACTTCCCGCACCCGGATAATAAATACCCAGCCTATGTCGTTTTACAGGCTCTATACNGAGGAAAACTTTTGTTTGTTTTTTGTAAAGACTCCGAAACTACTGAACAGATTTGAAAAATTCTTACACTGTTGGGACGTTACACTATCCACGCGTAATATAGGCTATATTTTATCCGGATACGGTAAGTAGTTTCCATGGGATGCAGGTGAAATCGATGGAAACAGCTAGTATTAAAAAAAAACAAGAAAATTTACTTTTAAATTAAATCGAAATTATCAAATTTCCTACAAAGGGAATCATCAAAACAAACCTAATATAAATTATTCCTTAGATTTAATAGCGATTGTTATTCTTTAATAGGCGCATAAAGAGAATCGTTTACACAAGAGATAATTATTCAAGCAAATATAAAACCGATTTAAAATGGAATACTTCCAAAAAGGAAGCTTGTTATATTTCCTTGTGTTTCCAAAAAGGTTATTTCAGGCAAAACATACGCAAATTACTTTGAAGGTTTTAGTAGGCGTTGCTTGAGGTGAAAATAAAGATTCTAATTTTATTTTCTCACTAGATATTTTTGGCGATTTCACTCGCGCCTCTAAAGGCCCGTTTACACATTGCGATAACATTGCCCGTTGCTTGCCATTTTATTGCAGCAAGATGCTACTGGCACTGTGTAAACATAATCGTGCAATAGGTAAATGGTCGCATGTCAAATATTCCTGCAATAAAATTACAGGAATATTTGAGGCAAGCAACGGGCAATGAAATCGCAATGTGTAAATGGGCCTTAAGAAGGTAGGTACTACCCGCAACAAGAAAAATAAGGCCTATAACACTCCACCAAAGGTGGCAAAGATCTGACACGACCGGTAAGAGATCAGGCGCAAGACCGACATTTATGTGCTCTCCGATGCACGGGTGTTTCAATCACCAACTTCAAAACTCCGTACAGATTTGTGAAAGTTTCTTAAAACCCACAAAGTGATTTCGGCCAGACAAGACTCAATCCGAGACCCGGTGCATTGAGCCTACTATTCAAGGAGTATATCAATTTTAATTTTAACCCCACAAATCAACAACAAACTATAATAATAAAATATATTCTGAACACAAAACCATTCAGAGAGCGGTTCGGAAGCGGTTATTGTAATGCAGTGAACCATAGACAAGCGCATCAGTATTACACAATATAAATGGCGCGTCTTCGCCTGCCGGATGACGTCAGTATAGGGAACAGGCCCCCTAGTTTCTAATGAAAAGGTGGATATAATGTGCAGGTTATTGTTTTAGCTGTAGAGGAATATTTATAACTGCTCCTAAGTAAACTTCTAATTTAAAATAATATGGCAATGCTATCCAACGTTGTTTTTTGTTGCCAACCTTTTGGGCTAGCTCCCAGTCGACAGCGATGGGGAGGAATTTTTTGATGCGTAAATAAGTAAGTAGGTATATAGGTTTTTTTCAGGTTAGTAAAAATGTGTTATTTCTCAGTTAATAAATAAAAATTAAGGTAAAAAAATATATGTTGTAAAAAGGATTTTATATTTTAATAGAAACTGTATAGAACCACTGTTATATAATTGGAAAGAGAAGTAGCCCCCTTGTTACACAATCACCGTTACAAACCACTTTTACCGACATCCCAAAATAAGGAGGTTCACAATTCGAACGCGTATTTTTTTTCTCTTATTTATTTGTTTAGCTTTTGGATGCATTTTATATGAAACTCTCAAAACTTTTACAACAGAATGATAAATTTTATTGTGCCTTTGATCCATCAATTAGTTTTTGATTTACTGACAAAAACAGATTTCTAATGAAACGGCGCACTTGCTGTTATGTCAGAATGAAAAAAAGTATTTCAAATGCTTCTAGATTTTTTTACCATTTTTAAAAAGCTTAGGCAGCTATAAATTCGAATTTTATGAAAAACTTCCCGCACCCGGATAATAAATACCCAGCCTATGTCGTTTTACAGGCTCTATACTAAGTATACTTATGTGTACCAAATATTTTAATTGGTTTAATAGTTTTGACAGTGCGACAGACAGACTTACTTTTGCATTGGGCAACTTAAAATCATCATTTTTAGGGTTCCGTATCCAAAGGATGACGGGACCCTATTACTAATACTTCGTTGTCTGTCTGTCTGTCTGTCTCCAGGCTGTATCTCATGGACCGTGACAGAAAGCTGAAATTTTCACGAATGATGTATTTCCGTTGCCGCTATAACAACAAATACTAAAAATTTTAAATAAAATATTAAGGGCGTCCCCATACAATAAACGTGTGAAACCGCGAATTATAACTTTGTTATTCATATATTTGTATGAAAAACAAAGTAATTTTTTGCTACGCGAAAAATGATTGTATTTTGGCTAGTTGTAGGTAATAGGTATGTTCATTTGTCATAGATAATGGTACGGAACCCTTCATGCGCGAGTCCAACTCGCACTTGGCCGGTTTTATTCATATAATATAACTTTCTCATCCCCAAAGAGAGTTCAACAACGATTTCTACGTCTGAAACCTTCGGAATCAAGTTTATGCAACACAAAACCAAAATATGGATTTATGGCATTTCTTTAGGAAACGATAAAGAAGTATTTCATGGCGCCCATAACTTGCACGATACACATAAATATATTGTCTGATATCAATATCGTGATTCATCGCTACTGTATTGTATGGCAAAAATATGAATAGAATTATATTTATATCAATACTAGCTATTCTTTGCGGTTATACTCGCATTCCGAAGGAACTACGAAAAAGGAGCTTATGTCCTTTTTCAGGCTTTAGGCTATCTGCGTGACTTTCTAGCTTCTGACTAACCGTAACGACTGCTAAAGATATTCAAATGGACCTGCCAATTTATAGTGCCTTCCGTAACGCGGAAGAATTTATCATGACAAGATGCCAAAGATGTTCAAATGACAGCCGAGACCCACCAATATATCGTGCAAAAAAACCCGGCAGTACTCGTTAGATGCTTACCAATCCACGAACCGACCGCGCCAAGCCTTATGATCGTACCGCGCAGCTTTAACTTAGCCACGAGCCTTAAGAACCGAATGGTGTTTAGGTATAAAGATGCGACGTAGAAATAAAGATAACTAAAGGTGAAGAATGAGTGCAATGAAAAATGCAATGCTCGTGTATTTTATACGAATAAAAGTTTTTAGAGCGGAAAGATATATAGTGTGAATTTGTTTCAGGAATATAATCCTTATACGATTGAAAAGTCATTCAAAAACAGTTCAGTTGTGTTCGGATTATTTTTCATACATGTAAAAGATAGGCACGTTGTGTCATATGAAAAAAGGTTTAAATTCAAATAGAAAAATACTAGGAATTGTTATTATTGTCAAAAACCGTCTGCTGGCTACATATTTATTTTGCGTGCCAACAATTCTGATATGACATTAAATATGAAACACCAACTATTGAGAAATAAAGTAGGTATGTGGTAGGGTTATATGTACTTAGTATACATTTTATGAATTTCCCGATAATTAGAACATTAACTTCTGCCAGCGGTTTTACTCACTTTTCGGGGAAACTCACATCCAGATAAAAAGCCTATAAGTTATTATTATATACAAGCTATATTACTGCCATGTTTCATCAAAATGAATCTAGTAGTTTTTGCATATCTACGTACAGACAACATATTAGTATAATATGATAAAACGATATTGTCTGTTCTTTGGTACACTCCAGGCAAAACCTAAACCGTGTATTTGATAAATGATTAAGTTGTCTTCTCACGTAGTTCTACAAGTGTTCAGAAAATCACCCTATTCGGAATAGAACGATAACTGTTCACTTAAATATAATAACAATAACCGTTTTGTCGATCGGTTACATACGGGNTGGAACAGAACGATAACTGTTCACTTAAATATAATAACAATAACCGTTTTGTCGATCGGTTACATACGGGTACATTATGAGTCTATTGTTATTAGACACGATTCTTTTATAGCCTCAACAAAATTTTCTTCATCTTACAAAAATCTTTTCTTTTTTTTACCATGTTTGATGTTTTTTCACGCAAAAGCTATTAAAGGGTTTTTGATAGCAGTTACATAAATAATAATATAAGCTACTTTTACTCAGGTAATAAAAGAAATTCCCGAGTGGAACCACACTAAACATCTAGTTCTTCTTAACTTTGAGTTTAAGTCATTCAAATATGTTTTAAAAGTATTCAGCAATAGAAATATGAAACAAACATAATTATGCCTTAAAATATAAGTATGGGATACCCAAAATGGGCTTGTCAGCAAATTTTCAAGATGCTGCATATAAACTTTTTAAACTTCTTTTGAAAGAAATCAGTCTGGTCCCGAAAGGGGTCTTAATCGTTTCAATCCGGTCCCAAATGACGACGGGTTTTTAATTTTCCCTTACATGGTACATATTTTGTTGATAAGTATATTTTGATTAATCGTGATAAATCCATATAAGATTACAAGAAATATTAAAATACATATGTATAAGACATTTTATTTGGATTATGCCTGAATCCAAAGGAGTAGGTAGAAGTGTAGCTATAATATACCCTGATATCGCCAGTTATATATTTGAACTAGCTTCTGCCAGCGATTTCACTCGCACCCTTTGGTAACTACTTCATGAAAAAAAAATACTAAAATGAAATAAATTATTGATTAATTAAATGATTTTACCTATAAACAATGTACAACCTGTACAATTTACTCTGTAAATATAACACAATATGGTTTAAAAATACGAGGTAATGTTAGATTTTCCTTAACATCAAGATAAACTGGTTGTCTCTTGTTTAAGTAAATGACACAACAGATTTTTGAGCCTCCGAACATCGGAAAATTGGGGTAGGTAGACAACCAGTCTCACCAAGAGGTATCGGGTTTTCCAGGTTACTGGATTAAGGAGGTCAAATGGGCAGTCGCTCCATGTAAAACACTGGTACCTACTCATCTGCAACTGGTAAGACCGGGAGAAGACACCAACATAGTCGGGAAAAGGCTAGGCAGATGATCATTGCGTTCCTTGTTGTTAATGTAATAAAACCGCACAGTTTTCGCCATGCATTAAAAATACATACACACCTACCTGACGAATGTCTTCAATAGATTTTCAACCTTATCACAATAGTGGAAGGTTGATTTTCGATTGGTAAAATTTGACAGATTCGAGTAGGTTGGCCTGCTGCCATCTGTACTGTACAAAGTTTATAAGAACACATGATGTAGTGACTTCCAAACTTTGTGCTGACCTTTGAGTGATACACTTACAGCGCCATCTATCAAAAGTTTTCGGCAACTTCCACTTCAATGTGTTTATTGAAAAGTATTATATATTTTGGTAACATAGCGTGTTATTCCCAAAGGATTATAAGTTTTGTAAAAACTAGTTGCTTCCCCGCAGTTTCGCCTGTATCCCGGGGGAACTTCAACAAAGTCTATTTTACTCGGGGATAGTCTGGCTTCCCAAAATAATTTTTAAAATCGGTCTCACAGTTTCGGAGCATTTAGGGTACAAACAAAGTGTATTAGAATTAGTAAAGATGTTATGTAATAACAGTTGTGTAAGTAATCTTTAATTATATTATTTAACACAAGCGTCCGCCGCGGTTTCACCCGCGTCCCGTAAGAATTACGTTACGCACCGGCTAAAAAAAGTAGCTTGTAGCCTTCCTCGATAAATGGGCTATCTAACACTAAAAGAATTTTCAAATCGGACCAGTAGTTCCTGAGATTAGCGCGTTCAAACAAACAAACTCTTCAGCTTTATAATATTAGTATAGATTTAAGACTAATAGATATAATGTAAATGAGTAAACCTAGGGATCTAGCAAAAATATAGGTTATCAAGACACGAATGATAAAGAAAGAATATTACGTAGAAAAACTAGTTTTCTTACTGTGAAACAAACCAACTTCATAGTGACTTTAAAACTTATTTCTTATTTTGCGTTCTTTACAATGCACGCTACAGAAAACTGGGGAGTGACCTAAAATATTATATTTTTAAAAGTTAGTTTTTTTAGATTTACAAAGGAAGTTACTATAATGTAACATTCACTATTAAATATCAGTTAATTAAAACAGAAATATAACAATCAAAAATGAAAAACATATTTTTTAGATGAGTATACATACGTAGCTATAGAAATCTTACTAGTGGTTTTCCTGCGGTTTCACTCGCGTCCCGTTAGAACTTATACCCGTACCTGGATAAAATGTAGCCTATTGTACTCGGGGATAATGTTGGTACCCAACAGTGAGATAATTTTTCAAACTAACTAACAAACAAACCAATGTTTCATCTTTATTATTTTATATAGTAGGTATTGATAGCATAGATTATTGTGGTACAGTTAACCAGACAAATAATTAAATTAGGTAACGAAATATTATACTAAAACCTATTCTTTATATTCGAACTACATGAAAATACTTATTACTTACTTATATTTAATAAGCAAATAACCTTTTAAAAATTATATTACAAAATTTCATGCTTGTAATGAAACGTTGTTACAAGATAAAACGGTAAATGGCTTTTATTTAAAACCCGCCTTTTATTAAGAACGCTGTTCGTTATTTTTTCAAAGAATTTGGGGTTACGTAATATATTTTTTTCTTCCTTAATACAAGGATTTGGAATAATTATGTTGTTCTGGATAAATCTTATGAGACACCAATGTTTTTTATGAAACTTCTTAGCTATCGTTAGCAAAAAGATTAGTAATTCTACTAATGTTATAAATGGGTTTGTATGTCTAGATGTTTGTTACTCTTTCACGCAAAAACTATTTGATGGATTTTGATGGACCGTGGCTGTAATATAGCTTTTTATACACAGACAGGCTAACTTATTAGTAAAAGGCTAACTTTTTATCAATTATAGGCAATTACGTGATTCAATATTAAAATTATTGGTGTTAGGTAGTGTGTCTATTACATTTTTATGACGAAATCTCTAAATCAATTTACATGAATACCTGATCCTAAAGGCCCGTTTACACATTGCGATTTCATTGCCCGTTGCTTGCCATTTTATTGCAGCAAGATGCTACTTGCACTGTGTAAACGTAATCGTGCAATAGGTAAATGATCGCCTGTCAAATATTCCTGTAATAAAATGGCAAGCAACGGGCAATGAAATCGCAATGTGTAAACGGGCTTTTATACTACCATTCATCTCCATACTAATTAATGTGCCCTACCAACTATCGGCCGACAAAAAGTTTGCAGTTTGCTCGAAAACAGGTGTGCATAAGCCATATTTACCAAAAGACTTGTTAAGTAAACTTGGCTCGATGTAACTTGATACTTTTTCTGACAATACTGTCATATTGTTTGGATTATAGTACTTACTTTTCTGAGTGGGTGTAATGTACACAAACCCTTGTATGCTTTGTGATAGACAAGCTTACTGAAGATTTGAAGTTTACGTGACTAGCGACCCTGGCTTCGTGCGGGTAAAGAAATTAGGTTTTAGTCGTTTCGTCGTAGATACTCAATCTTCATTATACCTCTACTTATTGGTGAACGTCTCATGAAAATCTATTCAGTGGTGTTCTTGTTTATCTGTGTGTTACCTACTTTTAAATTAAAATCTTAATTTTATCCTAAAAGTGCGATAGACAGAGAGATAGAATAGCTTTTGCATTTATAATATAATATAATATTATAAAGAGGAAAACTTTGTTTGTTTGTTTGGTTGTAATGAATAGGCTCAAAAACTACTGGACCGATTTTAAAAATTCTTTCACNTGCCGTAATTTTAGTCGATTCGTCGTAAATACTCAATTTATATATTCCGAACCAGACCACGGGACTATCTTCTTCATATCGAGTGAGCTGCAGGTTTAATCACCTAACAAGCCCTAGTGTCAGAGTTTTCTCAAATCCGCCTGACGGCCTCTGAAGTGGATTTATATACGACTGCTACTGAGTAGCATTCGAGGACGCCGGCTTTACGTGCCCTCCCAGGCACGGGGGTGTAACACCGCCAACTTCCAAACTCCAGGCTGCTTTGTGAAAGTTTCTAAAACCCACAAAGCGATTTCAGCCTGGCCCGGGAATCGAACCCGAGACCTGTGATCGGCAGTCGCGCTATGCGACCACTAGACCAACGAGGCAACGGGAGTATAGAGTCCCGGATTTTTGGAAGGCAAACGTGGGACCGAAGCCAACACGCTGAAGCCCTTTTGAGACAACTTTATTGAAATGGTGGCACAAAAAATACTCAATATTTATTATCCCTCTACTTAGTGGTGAAAATCTCATGAAAATCTATTCAGTTGTGTTCTTTCTCAGGCTCTAGATTGTCTGTGTGCCTTTTAATTAAAATCAGTTCCGTAGTTTTAGCGTATCACCGCAACAGACAGATAAACAGATTATTTTAACATCTATCTTCTATGCTTATAATAAAGCTAGTTCATAATGTAAGTAAGGATTAAATAATAACTAAAGCTACCTAGACTGTAACTGAAATATTAACACGACGTATAAATGTTATTTGTAAAGATGAATCTGTTTACAACTGCATGGATAGCAATTTCGATGTCACTCGCACTATTTTATTTTTAAGTGAATAATGTTTGAACTGTTATTGAAGTTGAAATGTTTGGTTTGTATCACACATACACCGTTATCGATTTATAATTGACAAAGAATGTAAAGCATTTCGAGAGCTTAAAACGAAAAGGTCGTGTTGCACAAATAAATGTTTATGTTAGGCTTTCGGCCAGCTTCACAGGTTCCAGATAAAGCTCTAAATAGCTATCTGACAGATTGTTTATCGTGCCTGCCGTGTTTCGGAAGGCCCGATAAACAGTGGGTCCCGGCTGTCATTTGAACATCTTTGGCAGTCGTTACGGGTGGTCAAAAGCCAGAAAG
>NWSH02000613.1:11930547-11941743 GCA_002382865.2 Heliothis virescens | reverse complement strand
CAGACTGATAGGTCTTGTGGGCAATAAGATGCAGATCTGTACCCAGAGGTACGATAAGAGACCGCTAGGCGTTGGACTGCTGGTCGCTGGTTATGATGTAAGTATGATCCTTGTTGATATTTAAGGGTCGGTTCATATCTGACGTCGAGCGTATCGTGTAAGTATGATCGACGCACTTAAGCTTCAGCGGTTAGGTGTGAACGGTTGAATGTTTTATCGTGTATTTGTCTGCTATGGCGTTGCTAGACCGATAATACCCGACGCATTTTCCGTCAGATATGTACCGATCCTAAATGCAAATGTTTATTACTTTGGAAGGCTGGCCTTATACTTGTAAGTTCTGCTTAAGTAAGTTGCTAACATAATATCGTCATTTGCTTAGCCTTTTTCCAATTACATTGGGGTTGGCTTCCAGTCTAACTGGATGCCATATTTTTTTACATAGAGCAACTTCCTATCTCACCTCCACAATCCAGTTACCCGGGCAAACTGATACCCCTTGGTAAGATTGGTTGTCAAACTTTGTGGCCTGTAACAACTGCTAAAAATGTTCAAATGACAGCTGGGATCCAGCAATTTATCACACCTGCAGAAACTCAGAAGAACTTTTCATGACTATATGGCACCCATCCACAGAACATGATAACCATGTGGCTTTGACTTGGGCACAATCGTCCCTCATCACTGTCCATCATGTTTTGTTTAAATACCATAAAAAAAATCATTAATAACACCTTATTCCAGGACCAAGGACCTCACATCTACCAGACATGCCCCTCAGCTAACTTCTTCGACTGCCGTGCGATGGCCATTGGTGCTCGTTCCCAGTCAGCTCGGACGTACCTTGAGAAGCACCTGTCTACGTTCATGGATTGTGACCTACAGGAGCTGGTGGCACATGGCTTACGGGCTCTGAGAGACACCCTGCCCAATGAAGTGGATCTTAACACTAAGGTACAGTTTTTACCCAATATACTGTACCCAAAGGGTAGAATGGGACCCTATTACCACAGAATAAAGATGTACCAGTATTGAAGCTCGGCCTTGTTGTAAAAATGACGACATAGGCACCATCCAAGCCGTAGAGTTGTCACTTGGTAGTACTGATTTAAATGTCTGTCAAACTTTAGTTCCTGTTTTGACCAAATATACGGCTGACGCATAGCTCTCGATGCGACAGCCATTGCTGACAGCACTGGTAAAGGTACATAAATACTCGTCAATGCGCATGCGTGTGTTAGTGTGACGTTATGAACTTTAGTAGGTAGCTTCCCAACTGTTCTACATATATTTAAACTGTGCTATTACTAAGCCTCCACTATCTGTCTGTCTGTCTATCTCTAGGCTGTATCTCGTAAACCGTGATAGCTAGTAAGCTGAAATTTTCACAAACTATGTATTTCCGTGGCCCCTATAACAACAAATAATAAAAATTAAAATTTAAAGGTGGTCCCCATACAATAAACCTGTGAAACCGCAAATTATTACCTAGTTATTCATGCTTGTATGAAAAACAAAGTAACTTTTTGCCGTCGACAAATGTTGTAAAAATGTTATTTTGGCTAGTTGTAGGTAATAGATACGTTCATTTTGCATAGATAATGGTACGGAACCCTTTGTGCGCGAGTCCAACTCGCACTTGGTCGGTTTTTTTTCTTTTATTCAATTTTAGTTCTTGATGAGATTGAATAGAAATGAAGCATTGGCTTGATGTAAGGTATAAGAAGTTATAAAATGGCTGTAAGATACTAAAAAAAACTCGTTTTAAATCATTTTTACATAAATACCGAAAACCGATTCGATTACTGCCTAACTTTTGTATTGTATACCTGCATTGATGAATAAAAACATTTGTATTTGTACTTTTTGAATAATCGACGCTCTGCTGCGGTTGCCAGGATTGGCTCTGCTTGGTACATATTTTAATTTAACTGCTAGAAGGGTTATGTTTTTTTTTCATATTTATTGTCATACAAACTGTCCAGTTAGTAAGTTGAAAGAAACCCAATATTTCGTGCTTGTGTTAGGTAGTCATGCGCGTTTATTAATTTCGGTAACTACTATACTAAGTATATTAATCTATACTAATATTATAAAGCTGAAGAGTTTGTTTGTTTGAACTCGCTAATCTCTGGAACTACTGGTCTGATTTGAAAAAATCTTTCAGTGTTAGATAGCCCATTTATCGAGGAAGGCTATAAGCTACTTTTTATTTGGGTGCGAGAAGTAGTTCCCACGGGACGCGGGTGAAACCGCTGGCGGAAGCTAGTTAGGTAATATTGTCAATGCTTTGTTACAGAACGTGTCAATAGCAATTGTTGGGCCGAAGACGCCTCTCCGTATAGCTGACGAGGAGGAGCTGGCTCGGTTCCTGACGCTGGTGGAAGGCGAGGAGAGGCGCGGCGGCGGCGCCAGCGCCACGGGCGACGCCGGCGCCCCCGCCGACCGCGACGCGCCGGGGGACGACCCACAGCCCGCTGTAAGTCTAACACCCAGTTTCAAACCTTCCAGATAAAGTTCTACATAGCTTTCTGAAAAGAACTTAAAAATTAAAAACATTTCTATAGCACTATCTGTCACATAGTTATCTAGAACTTTATCTGGAACATGAGAAAACGGCTGTGAATCTTATCTAATCTATCTAGCCTTTTCCCTAACTGAAGTTAGCGTTGTATTGTCCCAAACTGCTCGAAACGGGTGGAAAAGTCTTTTGCAAGCCTTATGGTCCTGACGATGGATGATCATCATCATCATCATGTTGGGATTGACTTCCAGTATATCAAAAGGAGTGGAAAAGCTTTCTGCGAACCTTATTTCTACGTCCCTGATGAAGGATAACGGTTTATGGTCCTCATACTCCTCATCATGTTGGAATCGGCTTCTAGTCTCAACCCTGATGCATCTGAATGTGTTTTACAATGAGCGACTACCCATCTGCACTCCTCAACCTAGTTACCAGGGCAACTCGATACCTATTGGGAAGTCTGGCTGTCAAATTCTCTAGTTTCTGACTACACATAACAACTGCCCATGGTCTACGGACCGGCTGCGCCAAGCGTTACTTAAGCTTGTGAGTGATCGACAAAAATTAGCCACGAGCTCCATTGAAAAAAAGCTCTTTAAAGTTGACTTTTTGAAAATATAATTAATCGACCATTTACCGTCAATATGTGACTAGTTTGAGTAGCGGTAATATATAAACAGTACATCAAGTTACCACAATCTGTCAAATTTCTGCAATAAATTTTCAACCATATTACAATAACGGAAGGTTAATATTCGATTGGAAAACTTTGACAGATTCGTGTACGTCGACCTGTTGTCGTCTGTACTATTAACCTAACCTTTCGTATCAAATAGAAGAGATAGATATGCAAAACATTTAAGGTAAATGCGACGCCTGGAAGCGGGAAATTCAAAAATAACTAGTTTTTTCATGTTTTACCTAAGTTAACATTCAGTATGCGGCGTGATCTTATCTTTTGCGGTAATAATATCCCACAAAGTAATTTTTGATGTCCTTGTTTAACTCCAAAACTTCTTACATTTTAAATGTTACTGATTAAACTTTTTATTAGATATCATAGGAAATCCAGTCTCATATTGAATGTTAACTTAGGTAAAACATGAAAAAAACATTTTATATTTGAATTTCCCGCTTCCAGGCGTCGCATTCACCTTAAGCAGAATTGTAAACCGTAGTATGGGCTATGATCGGTACTTCCCCTAAAATTGTAACTGCTGTCTTGAATATAGGTACTCAAAGATACGCTTAATCTCACTTATTCTGCTATCGTTTTTGAACTATGACCTAATGTATATGAATTGGGTATTATTTGCTTGTTCATGAGTGAAAAAATAGATCCTTATAACCTAAATATGGTTTTACCACTGCTACCCGCGCGATCTAACTCTCGATTTGCTTACCAGAGATAGAATATGACATAACTTGTATGGGGCTAATGTCAAAATTCTATCACTAGTAAGCAAATCCAGAGATAGACAGAATATTGATTTCCGCAGTAAAACCGGTGTTAACAAAAGATAGATAGGCTGATGTTTATTTACTAATTAGACATTAACATTATACCCATTAAAAACAATGTGGGAGACAGATAACCGAACCCTGGCCATAAACTTGTAAATAAGAAAGCGATAAGGAATGCTTAGGTACTCGTTACAAATTGCCCATCCGTTATCATATGACACGACTCGAGGGTCAATTTAAACTCACTTGATGTCGCAGTCACACTACAAAATAATGGCATTCGTGAAACTTCCAGTAGCGTCTGATGTATTTAAATCCAATTACAAAATTTGTAATATACTTGGACCGGAATTTCAGCCTGCAATTTAAATTTTTAAACTTTTGATACAAGTTAGAATATTAGTTTTATAGTAAATCTTTGCAAGGATCGCCAAAACCATCACTATTTTTCTTTATGAATATTAATTAATTAATTATCCTTTCTGTTTACACAATAAAAAAACAAAGAGTATCAAGAAAAAAAAATGGCCACCGCGAAGTAACAAATTAATTAATCTGGATGTTTCGTTACTATCTGAATATTGTACTAAAGATGCTACATGCACAATAAGATTAAACAACGCTACTTTGGCCGGGCACAGTGAGACTCCGGCAGCGTCATGTGGCGGTCCATAGTATTAACGCTCTCACTATGTGCGTTCGCGTCGTCTCTGAACCTCGAACATTTAGACCCGACCAAACTACAAACCGTAGCACCTCCTGAAGTTCAAGAACAAGCCGCATTAGAAGTAATTAAAGGTTACTTACAACAAGTAACAGTCGAAGTAGATCCCTCTTTATTCGTCAATAAAAAAGACTCGTTCCATATAAAAACGCGCAGAGGACAACTAAATATTAAAGCCAGCACAGGCGTGGCTGCCGTGTGGGGTTTCAACTATTATCTGAAGAAGTATTGCAAGAGTCAGGTGGAATGGCAGACCAAGAACGTCAAGATACCAAATCCGCTTCCCGACGTCGATGAAGTAGTAATCGCCAATGACAGATTCAGATACTATCAAAATGTGTGCACTGCATCGTATAGCTTCGTTTGGTGGAACATTTATGACTGGAGGGAGCATGTGGAATGGATGGCCCTCAATGGCATCAACCTGGCGCTGGCACCCATAGCACAGGAAGCTGCCTGGTCCCGAGTCTACCAGCAGATTGGAATGACCCAAGAAGAGATAGACAAGCACTTCACTGGCCCAGCATTCTTGTCTTGGCTGCGCATGGGCAACGTTCACGGCTGGGGAGGCCCCTTGCCAAAGTCCTGGCATGATAAACAAACCGAATTTCAAAATGATATCATCAAGAGGATGCGCAATCTAGGAATTATTTACGTATTGCCTACTTTCAACGGACACGTTCCAGTGTCATTTCCGAAATATTACCCAAATAGTACTTATTATAAAGTAGATCAGTGGAACAAATTCGATAGTACATACTGCTGCGACTTTTTCCTCGATCCATTTGATCCTTTGTTTACGGCCATAGGAAAAATGTTTTTGAAAGAAATCACGAGAGACGTGGCGCCTAGTCACATATACACAGCTGATCCTTTTAACGAAGTTAAAGTATCTCAGTTTTCAACGTCATTCGTGCAAGAGACAGCTAAACAAATTTACAACACTATTTCGGAATTTGATCGAGATGCAGTATGGCTTCTTCAAAATTGGATGTTTGTAGACAGTCCTCTTTCGTGGCCCTTAAAGAGAGTGGAAGCATTTATAACATCTGTACCGAATGGTAGGATGCTTATACTGGACCTCCAGTCGGAGCAGTGGCCTCAGTACGACCTGTATCAGATGTATTTCGGACAACCCTTCATCTGGTGCATGCTGCACAACTTCGGCGGTACACTTGGCATGTTCGGCAACATGGTCACTATAAACAAAGACGTTTACGAGGTGAGAGCCCGGGAGAATAGCACTATGATCGGCATAGGCCTCACTCCTGAAGGCATCAACCAGAACTATGTGGTTTATGACTTAATGTTGGAGTCCGCATGGCGCCAATCCCCCGTGCGAGATCTTGACGCGTGGGTCGCTGACTATGCAGAGCGACGATATGGTTGTAAATCTGCTGCCGAAGCTTGGAAGTACTTGCTCAAAAGTGTTTATAGTTTTAACGGACTCAACAGAGTGAGGGGCAAGTACGTCGTCACCAGAAGGCCCAGTTTTAAATTAAAACCCTGGGCTTGGTACAGAAGCTACGATTTATTCGAGGCATTTAGACACCTTGTCTACGTTGACGATGACAATTGCTCTTCTGATGGTTATTGGTATGACGTTGTAGATGTGACGCGTCAAGCGCTTCAATACAGAGTAGAGCAACTTTATGTCAACGTGGTCAATGACAGATTCACGAATACTTTTGTCTACGACGCGTCTATTCAGCGATTCCTCGATGCCCTTAGTGATATGGGGAAAATACTAAGTGAAAATGAACATTTTACGGCTTTCAAATGGTACAGAAAGGCTAGAAGCTTAGGAAATGGCACAGATCAAGCTGACTTGTACGACTTAAACGCGCGCAACCAGATTACCTTATGGGGACCGAACGGAGAGATTTCTGACTACGCATGTAAACAATGGGCTGACTTGTTAAAAAGCTACTATTATCCTAGATGGCAAACCTTTCTAACTGCTGCATTGAAAGCGAAGCAAAATAACGAAGATTTTAATGAAAAAGCTACGCGTCGAATTGTGACGTCCAATGTAGAAATACCATATGTTACCGCCCGGACTTACTTGCAACCTAATATGGCACGGTCATTATCTTCTACTCTGAATCTAGCCAAAAGTTTGTACACAAAGTGGGCGTTGGCTCCAGACGTCGAAGACTTGCCCGTTATCATTATAAAGCCGGATAATGGCAACAGGACGAATGTGGAAAATGTTAGCCCTGATTGCGAGGAAACTCCAAGTGTTATAATTGTCTCTACCACACCTGTTAATTAATATTGCTGTATATTTACTTGTGAGTGTGTTTCTTACATTTCCATTGGATAATGTCTAAACTATATTTCTCTAGGCATATTTATATTTTCGCATCATAGTTTGTTGAGACAATCCTCATAGAGTAGGCATTAGGTACAAACATCAGCACATCAGCTGACCTCAATCTGTCAAATTGATCAATGGACTTTCAACCTTATCACGATAGTGGAAGGTTAATGTTCGACTGGTAAATTTGACAGATTCGGGTAGGTTGACCTACTGGCTGGCGTCTGTCATCATAAATGACAAAAACTGCCGACAAAAACGTTTCTTATTCATAAGATTCAGAAACTAGAAAAAATTATGCTTTGTTTAAATTTCGTTCAGGCTTTTTTAAGTTTCTTAAATACTTTTTACACATATTACGGTGACGTTGATATTTTTTTTCTCAATAAATAAATACTCGTGTAATCCATTTTTTTTTCGATGAGAAATCATCAGATGACCCCTCCCGCTGGGGGACAGCGTGAGGAAGTGTCTTTTACTGACTAAAACCCACCGTGTTTCTTCGGAAGCCCTTTGTGTGCCAGGGCCGCGGTAACTCTTTCGAACTATCCCGCAGCCCACTCGTATAATACTAAGAATTAAATCAGTACTTTCAAAATTCTATTCACTAATTAAACTTGACAACCCTTAAAGTTCGTCTCGTATGCGACTCTAGTAATTTAAAAAAACATGTCTTAATATCAGTTTTTTAATATATTTGCAGGTGGCAATGGATACGGAGTAAACGACGAACGTCTCAGGGATGAAGACAGCACTGATGGTTCCATGACCGACGGGAGCAACCGTCGCCGTAACCATGGCAACCCAGCTGCCGCCATCTTCGAACGAGCTGTCGATCAGCGTCTCCCTTCTTATCCGTCACTTAAAGATTTGCTCTGGCCAGTGTTAAGGTTTAGTTTGGCGTAGGAACTTGTTGAAACCCGTTCATCTGCTTAGCCTTTTTCCAAATATTTTGGGGTCGACTTCTAGTCTAGCTGTATGCTTAGAACCAGTGTTTTACATCGACTGCCTCAGATAGGCACACCTCCACAACCCAGTTAACTAGGAAACCCGATACCCCTTGGTAAGACTGGTTGTCAGCCGGCTTTTGACTATCCGTAACGACTGCCAAAGGTTTTCGAATGACAGCCAGGACCCACCTATTTATCGTGCTCCAAAATTACGGAAGAACTCGTCATGACGTTGTTGTCCCACTGCTGGGCACAGGATTATTATCATACAGAGAAGGAGTGAGCTTTAATAAACACGCTTGCTCAAGACAGAAGCGATTTCAGGCCATCACTCATGTGTGATTTTATTTGAACACAGTCAAAGCATCCAAGTTCTGCCAAATCTTATGTCAAGTCATAACATAATGACGTTGTTATGAGCTTTCTTAAGAAAAGTTTTGATTGAAACTGAATGTTAATTCCGAGTTTGAAAGAAACCACTATTAGACAAAAAAAATTAAAGAGATCTTCAGTAGAATTAGACACTAAAATTATCATTTTTTAAAGAAATGTATTAAGAAAATCTGGCAAACGTGGTGTAAGTATTTCAACATTTTCCTACAAAATAATTTCAACTTAACACTGGCCAGGGCAAAATTAAAGAATACAGTCGCATTTTATTATTTTTTTCAATTTATATTCAATAAATCTTTTGCTTTTATCATGTTGTTTTATTTAAGGAACTTAAATTCTAAATGTGGATTGCTTTAACATTAATCCATCTTATAGTGTATATCTATGGATAGAACCTTGGTAAATAAAACAACTTTATCTTAATAATCGTTGTATATTTTGTAATATGTACACTTATGTAAACATTGTATTATAATTATATACTTTTTAACAACTAGTTTGGGATGGTTCACAGAAAAAAAAATATTGCTTAATTAAAGGTGTAAAGTGTTCAAAAATGAAAAACTAAAACTTGGCTTTTCATGAAAACATTTCAAATTTTAAATCACTTTAAAGTAAGCTAGCTGTTTTCCCGCGGTTTCACCCGCGTCTCTGGAGAACTTCCCCGAACGTAGCCGGATAGATATATAGCTTGTGTAACTCGAAAATTGAAAGATTTTTTCAAATTGATTCAGCGGATTCGGAGCCTTTAGGATACAAACAAACAAAAAAATTTTACCTCTACATTATACTTGCAATGTGAGTTATCATAATGTGCACAAATCAAAATGAGAGAGATTTTTGTCGTTAATGAATCTGACTAGGCTAAATATTAAAACGTACTGTGATTGGTGGTTTTCATACATATTTGGTATTCGAATTAAATATAAGTATCATTATTTATTAAATAACAAACGCTAACTGCGGTTACGCTTATGTTAGCACCATTTAACCTAAAGTAAGTGGTTAAGTAAGAGATCTAAATTTATTCGTGAATTAATTGTATTGCAAAGCAACACAGCTTAAATTAAGCATGAAGAATAAAACGGCACGTTCTATTATCGATGGGAAATCATCAGATGACTCCTCCCGCTGTGGGTGACAGCTTGAGGGAGTGTCAGACTTTTACTGATTAAAACCCATCGTGTTCCTTTGGGAGCCCTTTGTGTGCCAGGGCCACGGTAACTCTTTCGAACAATCCTGCAGCCCCGGCAGATAAAATGGCACCTTGAGGCATCTTCTGTGATGCCCAATGTGTCCTGACACCTGCACAGCGAAAGATGCCATGCCGCCACTGACAATGCCATGAGCGTGGCGAAATATTAGGCCTCCAAAATATCATTTTTGAATTCGATTTGCCATCGACTCGCTAAGAAGAATGAAGAATATCTCTCAAATAAACAGGACATTCAGTCATTAAGATAGTTCTTTTAAAATCAACTTTTACTTTATTTGAAGAACTTCAGAAATGTGAAAAAGTTAAACAGGTTCCAGATAAAGTTCGAGATAGCTAACTGACAGATAATGTCATTTATAATTTTGTCAACTTGTATATGGTTTGATGTCATATAGTTCTATCTAGATATTTATCTGAAACCTGTGAAATTAGCCGTTGTATGACTTCAAAAGACACAGGTAAATAAAAATTAGCTTCTTTCAAATATTCTTATATTAAAAGTCCTAATTTTGGTTTACATTAGGTAGGTAAGTAGCACCACTGTTTTATTATCGTTGTACTTAAACATTACATTATAAACTATCAGATACATGCGTGTAAATATGTGTTAATTAGTCTAAACACTCTTAAATAACATATCGTTTGCGATTTATTTATTAACTAACTAATTAACTTCAGTTATGTTTACATAATTATCAGTTTTGATCGATTTTTTGTTTCATAAGAGATAGTTTATAACCAACAATAATGCTTCAATTATGCCTCTAATCAATTTCTTGTCTACATGTACTCTTTAAATTGAGATTTCCAAAATAATCTTACAACTAGTTGCTAACAATATGGTAATTTGAAAATAACATCTTTGGGACAATAACTCCGATTTTAAACCTATGTCATACCAACGTATCTAGGACATATCCCGTGGTCCCACAGTTGAAAGGTTGGTCTAAGCTGGTTTGGTCTAGCACAGGTACATAACTGTCTTGAAGTAAAATAGGCTGACGACTCGATGCCTCATTCAACTGCCTCTCTAGAACTGAATTCTGTAATTCCTCTTCTTCTAACTCCAGTGTCAATTCATCAAGAAGTTTCATTCTATTTTCTATTTCATTGTCAGCTTTTGCCAATTCCACAGCATTATCTTGCATTTCCTTCGCCGTATTCATTAGCTCCTGCTCAATTTTATCTAAGAGCATCGTCACTTGTGATACATTCTCGCAACTGTTGGCTTTATTCTCATCCATGTACCTTTTTACCTTCGCTGTTAGTCTTACTACCAATTCTTCTTCGCGGTGTAGTCTTTTGTTTATAATCGCTAGCTTTTCTAACATTTCAATTTCTTCCCTTATCCTGGATAGTTCGTCGGCTGATGCTTCTGAATCTGTGTCGTTTTGTGTTTGCATCAGTCTTTCGGAATTTACTTGACAAATGTCTGTGAGTTCTTTTGTGAAGTAGTGTTCTCTCATTAAGTGTCGTTCTCGCCTGGACTTGTGTTTCGTATGTCGTCTGGGTGGGGTTCCACTACCTACGCCTACTCCGCTGTCGCTGTTCCCAGCTTGGCTGTCGTTGACCTCGCTGCATCTGCCCAAGTCTCGGAGGTAGGAT
>NWSH02000613.1:11916988-11930447 GCA_002382865.2 Heliothis virescens | reverse complement strand
AAAAAACCGATTTTTGCAACATTTGACCTTGAATAACTTTTTTTCCACACTTCGGATTCATGTAGATAATTGACAAATTGTGTATAATAGGGTTCCCAACATTCATGCCAATTTTTGGCAAGGTGCGAATTAATATAACCTTCAATGTCTATTTTGACCGGACTATAACAGCTGCACAGCGGAAGATCTACGTGCCGCCACTGACAATACCGTTAGCGTGGCGAGATATTAGGCCTCCAAAATATTATTTCTGAATTCGATTTGCCATCGACTCTCTAAGAAGAATGAAGAATATCTCTCAAATAAACAGGACATTCAGTTATTTGGATAGTTTTTTGAAATCAACTTTTACTTTATAAGGTCATCAGAAATGAGAAAAAGTTTAACAGGTTCCAGATAAAGTTCGAGGTAGCTATCTGACAGATAATGCCATTTTTAGGGTTCCGTACCCAAAGGGTAAAAAGGAACCCTATTACTAAGACTTCGTTGTCTGTCTGTCTGTCTCCAGGCTGTATCTCATTAACCGTGATAGCTAGAATGCTGAAATTTTCTCAAATGATGTATATCTGTTGCCGCTATAACAACAAATACTAAAAATAAAAAATTATTAAGGCTGTTGATTAAATTAATTAATTGCAAAATTGTTTACTAGTAGCGCCATCTATTAGACATAATGTGCAACTTAAGTAACTATTGTACTTTTTTCATAGATAATGGTACGGAACCCTTCGTGCGCGAGTCCAACTCGCACTGGCCGGTTTTTTTTTTAATTTTGTCAACTTTTCTATGGCATGATCTGTTATATAGTTATCTAGATCTTTATCTGAAACCTGTGAAACTGGCCGTTATATTACTTCAATAAAGACACAGGTAAATAAAAATGAGCTTCTTTCAAATATTCTTATATTAAAAGTCCTAATTTTGGTTTACATTAGGTAGGTAAGTAGCACCACTGTTTTATTATCGTTGTACTTAAACATTACATTATAAAATATCAGATACATGCGTGTAAATATGTGTTAATTAGTCTAAACACTCTTAAATAACATAAAGTTTGCGATTTATTTATTAACTAACTAATTAACTTCAGTTATGTTTACATAATTATCAGTTTTGATCGATTTTTTGTTTCATAAGAGATAGTTTATAACCAACAATAATGCTTCAATTATGCCTCTAATCAATTTCTTGTCTACATGTACTCTTTAAATTGAGATTTCCAAAATAATCTTACAACTACTTGCTAACAATATGGTAATTTGAAAATAACATCTTTGGGACAATAACTCCGATTTTAAACCTATGTCATACCAACGTATCTAGGACATATCCCGTGGTCCCACAATTGAAAGGTTGGTCTAAGCTGGTTTGGTCTAGCACAGGTACATAACTGTCTTGAAGTAAAATAGGCTGACGACTCGATGCCTCATTCAACTGCCTCTCAAGAACTGAATTCTGTAATTCTTCTTCTTCTAACTCCAGTGTCAATTCATCAAGAAGTTTCATTCTATTTTCTATTTCATTGTCAGCTTTTGCCAATTCTACAGCGTTATCTTGCATTTCCTTCGCCGTCTTCATTAACTCCTGCTCAATTTTATCTAAGAGCATCGTCACTTGTGATACATTCTCGCAACTGTTCGCTTTATTCTCATCCATGTATCTTTTTACCTTCGCTGTTAGTCTTACTACTAATTCTTCTTCGCGGTGTAGTCTTTTGTTTATAATCGCTAGCTTTTCTAACATTTCGATTTCCTCTCTTATCCTGGATAGTTCGTCGGCTGATGCTTCTGAATCTGTGTCGTTTTGTGTTTGCATCAGTCTTTCGGAATTTACTTGGCAAATGTCTGTTAGTTCTTTCGTGAAATAGTGTTCTCTCATTAAGTGTCGTTCTCGTCTGGACTTGTGTTTTGTATGTCGTCGTGGTGGGGTTCCACTACCTACGCCTACTCCGCTATCGCTGTTCCCAGCTTGGCTGTCGTTGACCTCGCTGCATCTGCCCAAGTCTCGGAGGTAGGATTCCAGAAGGTAATTCGTGCCGTGTTTCTCCATGCGGTTTTTGTGGGTCTGGTCTTCTAGGTGGTCGATGAGTTTTTCTTGTTCTCTGCAATTAAAGATGAGAATTTTAATAGATAATGATTGTAATTATATGGGAATGTAGACTTGTTAATTATGTGTGCCATTCAGAAGTTCTGCTGAAGTATACCAGAGCGAAGGTTACCTACATATTTAAAGATTGCAAATTCGATAAAAGCTTTGCGATTTCGGTCTACTAAGTAATAAATATGATAGAAGTCCCTAAAAAAACTATATCTACCTTAACTTATCAAGCTGTTGGTGTATAGTCCTGCTCTGATGCTGTATGACGGACACGAGCCTGGCTGCTGGGTCCTCACTCCTGGCTCTTGGAGGGGGCGTGGCTGCTCGTAAGCCCCGCCTTCTCCGCCGGCGCGCCCCCCCTCTGCTGCCCCCGTCACTGTCACGACCGGAGTCATCTTCACCCCCACTGGAGACGCGACGAAGAGCTAAGCGAACCTGAAATGAGAAGAGGGAGTATGAAGAAAGGGAAAGCAGCTGGTAAGTTGTCAAGAATTGTTGATAGAAAGTGCAAGTTCAAATCCACCTTACTAGACATTCCTCGCTTATTGTAAGTGTATTTAATTTTGCATACAGTCTTCATTTTTTTTATAATTCGATGAAAATTCCGGTAGGTACAGACGGCAGCACATCAAGTTACCACAATCTGTCAAATTTCTGCAATAGATCTTCAACCTTATTACAAAAGAGGTAGGTTCATGTTTGACTGGTAAAATTTTACAGATTCGGGTACCGTGAACTGCTGTTGTTTGTACCCACTGACCACAAATTGTCATAGTGTCAGGTTGGCTGTCTGCCTAATCACTAGGAAAATCTAACTAGCAATTATTTCAATCTCGACAGAACTTCTTCAACATCATATCAGTTGCCACTGCTGAACGTAGGCTTCCCCCTATAAGCGTCATTGGAGAAAGGGCAGAGCTGGTGGGATATTTTTTATCAAAAACAAGGTACAAACCTCATGCCTAGCGTCTCCCCAAGCAGCCAGGACATGCAGTACTGGAACGTCAGGTGGTAGTGGCCTCTCAACACCTCGCCATCGTTCAGCCAGCACCCACTGGCCCTGCTCGCTCACTCCACCTCCAGCTGTGAAGAATACGTCGGCATTATAAAGGTGCTCATTTATATTTCTTAATGAAATGCGAACGACAAAAAGTCATCAGGTATAGATATCAATTTATAGATTTTTAGGACTGATAAGAGTCTAAAGTATAAATTTTTTATTGGTAGGTAAAGTACAAATACGTTAGATACATTTAATAAAGAAAATTTTCTTTTTTCAGTGATCGTCAAATTTTCGAAACAGCGAGATGCCTCGTACATGAATTTCTAAAGCAAAATCTCCTACCACTCCTAAACTAAGACCAAATAAAATGTTTCCAAAGTCCTTACCTTCAGGAGCGTCTTGTAATGCCCTCACGATGTCTGCGCAAGTGGTGTGGGACCTGACTCCTCGAACCCACAGCTTCTGACCCCGGGCTAGGACCCCAACCTCCTCATCACTGTAGTCTGAAGACGAACCTTCCATGATGATCAGCTGAAAAGGAGGAAAATTAGTTGTTAGATGAACTTAGTATTCAGAAGAAATCTAGTTTTAGTAATTTAATGTAACGAATGAACAAAAACATGATTTGTAATTTAGTTAATATTAAAACTGGCAACGAAACGAAAGCCTGGAACTCACGACACAGGGAATCCTAGTGTGAGTTTCAGGAATCAAAGCATTGTATGTTATTTTTAGATAGTAAAATAGTCTTATCCTTAAAATTATTCTTATTCTTAGAATCTGGATGTTTTTTTTCATGTCTGTAACATTTTTTTGGAATATGTTTTGTATTGAAATGAAACTACGACCAAGAAGTCTTATTAACGAGTCATGGTATTGAAATGGAATGGTGGTTCAAGATAATTACCTAATCTTAAACTGCATTTAATGAGAAAAGTAAACTACCGTCCATCTAATTTTAAAACGTGGTTTCCAATATATTAGCTTTGTTGCTAGTTTTAAGGACCATTAATTTTCTTCAAGATTATGTTTAGACCTAGCACTAAAACGGTAGTTTTTGAAGACCACGTTTTTTAATAAGGCGGCATAAGTTTATTTTATTATCTACAGCAGTATATAAACGGCCAAAATAACTGCAAAATCGTGTCACACTGTCATATATTAAGTAAAACTTACACAACTACAATTTACTAGACCACACGATACACCAAATACTTCCATATCATAGTTCGAACATAAAACTATAACACTAACCCTAAACAGCTGTATTGCTTTTGCCGAACCCACTTTACAGTGCCTATAAACCATAAAAGCGTCCATTTAATACATAGAACCAGGGGATAGAACCTAAAGGTACGATTTTGTCGGCAAAGTCTCGGGCTATCAACGAAATAATGGGTTGGCAAACTTCGTGAACNAGTTCGAACATAAAACTAAAACACTAACCCTAAAAAGCTATATGACTTGCCGAACCCACTTTACAATGCCTATAAACCATAAAAGCGGCCATTTAATACATAAATACATAAACAGGGCAGATAGAACTTAGAGGTACGATTTTGTCGGCAAAGTCTCGGGCTATCAACGAAATAATGGCTTGGCAAACTTTGTGAAACACGTAACATTGCATAAGTTTGCACAATTTGGTGCCAGTCCGTGGCAGACGGGGAGGGTTGCCAGGAAACTACCCATTACCGTCTATCCATAGCTTTTGCATGTAATGCACTCGCGAAATGGATGTCGATTATGTTACGGAAATGTTGTATTTACATAATAAAGGGGTAATGTATTTGGCATTTGTTATATATATAGTCCATTAAAAAAATCCTTGTAATTCTTAACCGAGTTCTTAAAGAGAAGGAGGTTCTAAATTCGGTCCTGTATATTTTTGTGTGACGTTTTTTCATTCAGACAGCAGTTATTTAGCTTTTATTATTTACCTACAGTAGGTATCGAAATAGACTGCGCAGGATACGAAGCTAAGTATTTTAAAGAAATATAATATCTTCCAATCTGACTCAACATGTAAAGTATCTACATTTCAATATGTAAAGCAGTCACCCCAATTCCTTGAATATGTTAAGTAAAATAGCCAAAAATCTGCTTGATCGAAGCAAATAAAAAAATAGTTTCCTATCGGAAATCCGGCCAAGTTAATATTAATCCAAATTTTCTTCCTTCAATTTACAACTAAAAATGCCGATAAAATCAACCGCACCATAAGCCATACAGAAATTACATAACAAACCTTTTTACAGGCTTTCAGTAATTGCAGCCTAAATCACGAATTGCGTGTCAGACCAGGCTAAGCACAACATACCATTAGCTATGTTTGTAGGCGAAAAAATCCATACACTTCCATATATTTCTAGGAACTCGAAAATGTGGTGGTAATTTAGGGTGGTTCGTGTCAGACTACCATTAGAAGTTTCCGCCACCCCAGGCCGCCCCTATTTTTCAACCCCGGGTAGGGCGATGCCCTGATGTTTTTATGTTAAATATTTTCTTTTGGGGTGTCTGCGTTTTTGGCGCCGCGATGGCCAGAACTATGGTAAATTGTTGGACGAATATTTTTTTGAAATTGTTACCTTTGGAAATTGAAATATTTATTTATAAGAGCAAGTGCGCTTTTCGACGGATTTTAGACTTTCAAAATGTGTGTAGGGAAGCAAAAATAATCACCCAACCATCGAATAGGTAGCCTGTTATGAATATTTTTATTCTATTCAAATCAAATCAAATTCTTTATTTGCCTGTTAGTATATCGTACAGCTTAACGGCCTTTTTCAGGCGTTGCAGAGGGCTAGCGCTTACATCGAATTACATTTGCTTAACTTAGGACTTAGCATAACTTATAATAGTAGTAGGTAGTATTGCATCCGTTTATTAACATATTAGCATGATGGAAGTCCGGTGTAGGTACAGCTTTGCACTTAAGAAACTACAGTAAATGCAAATACGATATTTCATATAATGTGAAAAAAATATACTTTTTTTATCCGGGTGCGGTAAGTACAGACGACAGCACATCAAGTTACCACAATCTGTCAAATTTCTGCAATAGATTTTCAACCTTATCGCAATGGCGGTAGGTTCATGTTTGATTGGTAAAATTTGACAGATTCGTATACGTTGACCTGCTGTCGTCTGTACCTACATCGCAGCAGCTAACCTTCATTATAGTGATAAGGTAGAAAATCTATTGAAGAAAGACAGAGTCAAGTAGACTGACCTGCTGTCGTCTGTACATTTTTTTAGTATACCTACCACGATGATAAAGTTAAGGAACATAACTAAACAAGAATACATACACTCGTAATATAATGAGAACCATGTTGTTGCTACCAAGTAATACATGTAATAGATGTATTAAGACGAGTTAGAAGTAGCGAGCCACAAGCTACGGTAAGCAACGCCTACCGCTATTACATTTAGTGATGTGTTTTTATCGATAGATTAGAGGGATTTATCGACATTTGCTAATTGAAGCGGAGCATCTGTTAGGTAATGCTGGTTTGCAGACTAGCCTGCGTTGGTCTGCGGTGAACTAAATTTATTTTTTAGTCAAAACAAAAAGCTTCAAAAGACAAAACAGAAAATAAAAACGAAGAAAAGTATAGAATTATAAAAAGACAACAACAATTGCGACAATACCTGTCATTGGTAGGTACTTGTACGAGTTGACGTAAAATAAATGATTGGTGCTGTATCCCTTTTAAAATATCTGATAATGCGTCGAAACTATAATTATGTTTAAGCAGTTTTGGGATACTAGAATAGAATAGAATAGAATAGAAATATTTATTTGCTAGAACTATATCGTGTGTGCGAGTAATTCAGACGCTGGAGATATAAACGTTACTGTTTCTACTCTAGGTATATCGACATTTTCCAACTAGAACATTTTTTTTACAAGACTTACTTTACTTACTCACTTAATTTTTATACCTATTTAGGACTTAAATGACTCTTAGTATTTTTTTAAAACAGTATAGAATACAACTTGGTTCGCAATATCGACATAGTTTTCCCATCCCTAGTGCGCAAATTATCGGTAGTCCTTGCCTGCTATAATAACAGACCAAACGCCGCTCCCGCACGCAAGGACCAAATGAATTACGTGATACACACGGACTTGTGGGATGGCCAACGACACTGCCAACATAATCTTTTGAATAATAAATCTTTATATGAATCCCAAATTATTCTACTACTTTCATAAATAAGTACCTACAGTAATTACAGTTGAGATTTTCCTATGAAACTGAACTGAAACATCATAGATAAACTCTATGAAACGCAACTGTGAAAATGTATTGAAACATGACAATGAGTTTGTACAATTTTTATACAAGTGCCAGGTCACTTTATTACACTTTGTTAGATTTTTTTCTTTATTCTTGAACGTTTTTTTATTTTTATCAACCAAGACATCTTTATAAATGTATTAAACAGAAAATGCTTTGGACATAGTAACCTGATACGTAATTGGGTGTTCCCTACGTGGATGCCAATTACCAAAATTGACAAGTGTAATGGCTATTATGGCTATTAATAGGTGCGCTAGAGTGGTGTGAAAAAGATTAATGTAATCAAGTATGTACTTGTATTTACCAAATGTGTATTATTTTAAAATAATTTGACTATGTTATTTAATACAAAAAAAATATAATGCGAATACTGAAATTTAATTAACTTATTAAAAACTGTAGGTAATCTCAAAGCAACAAAGCTCTATATTTCATTAAGATTTAATAAGGTGAGTAAAAAAAAATATAGTTAGTATTCTATATTGGATGAGTAGGTATCGTAATTCTAGATTTTACATTTACCGTAAATATCATAAAAATAGAGACACCCGTGTTATAAAGTTGTACGAAACAGCTGTCAAACCTTTACCATTCGTTAGCTAATCTTTTAACCAGTAAACCTTACATCAAAATTAAGTAAGTATTGTAAACAAAGGAACATGAGTTCATAATACTTATTCATGGATAAATGAGCAATTTGTAAGATCGGTAGCAGATGCATCTCGTGCCTTTTTTTCTTAGAAATGAGGTAAAAACTGGATACTAAGCAGTATAGTGCTGCGCATGATATGTTTCTTGTGTTATGTCAGTTTTGACCGACTTGCCAAAAAGGAGAAGGTGTTTAATATTGATGTTTGTATTTATTTTAAAGTAGACTTAGCGAGTAGTCGTGAAGTTATTTATAAGGAAGTCGTTTATGAACTATATTTTTATTATGAGCATAGTTTTTTTAATAAACTAAACTGTATTAAACAAACCTCTACCAGCGGTTTAACTCCTGTCGTAAGAAGTAATCTTTGCTAGCCTATCTCGATAAATTGTCTATCCGATGCTATTTCTTTTAATCGGACTAGTTGTCCTGAGATTAGCACATTCAAACAAGTAAACAGACAAACAAACCCTGCAACTTATTATATTAGTAAAGATTAAATTGTAATAACAACAACCAAGCTTATTAAAGTTTAAAAATAGACACGCACCGTTCCCCAAGATCTACCTAGCACAATCAATTATAATTTTGACTAACTAGCAATTTAACTGTACCAAAATTAACTACCAGTTGTTCATCATAAAGCCTTCTGGGTTTTAATAGTTCCAAAACGCAGGTATCAATTAGTTTAATTGCCTCGTTAGGTGGCACGAGCCAAAATTATTCGCTCTTATTAAATTTCTAAGAACTGAACCGATTTTTGAAGATAATGGCTTTACTGATTGGGTGGGATTTTTACGACTTTTTTTGGTGTTTTTAATGATACTTAACTTTCGGGAGCGAGGTGTGTGTTATCTTGTTGAGGCTAAGTTATGGGCTATTTCGATTTTATGAAGTAATTTTTGATTTTGTAATTAAAAGAAAAACACTCATTTATTCAATACAGGCTGAAAATCAGCACTTTTTGAAGGTCTAATTTACAATCAACAGCCACCCAAAAGCGCCCACCCTTCACCACTTCCTACGTGTTTAGCTGGGAAGAAGAAATGGTGGAACAAACTCCCAAGCAACACAATTCTGTGACAACCGGATTTATACAAAATATTAACTGAAGTAACGGTTTTTTATTCTAATTTCAACTTACAAACTGATTAACAAATAATAGAAGAATTAACTCGTTCCCAAATTATCTTGTCATAAAGTGATGTCGCACGCCATTACATTTGTTTTATCGATATCGACATTTTCTCACGAATTCTCATTACTTCGTCATTAAGCCCTTATCTCACCTCCCAACTGTACTTAACCGCTTTGATACAAAGATATGAGGAAGTCGCAGCATTGTGTACTAAACTGACTCTGACTCCCATCCGTCTAGCGATCACTTACAAAAAGGTGGCGCATGGGGCCTTTAAAATAGCGGGTTGGTTCAAGTGTTTGTTAAAATAGCGAGTAGTTGCAAAATCGCAAATCAAACAGATTTTTTTTTGTTACCATTCGTATTGTTTGTTTTATCTAAGTAGGTAATTTTTGAAAATGAATATCCAGCACATTTCTGGTTATAGGTTGCATTACATAATTTAGTGAAAAATTACATTTTGGTATAGGACTCTATGACACAGAAAAAATAAATTAGTCAGAAGTTTTCCTAGAAAAAGGCACATAACTATCTACATAATATACAATTTACAAAAGGTTTCTATTCCAATCATATAGTTAAATAAATATTGGTAAACATAGTCCTGATTTATTACCACAACACATTTTATCACCCGCTCGTTTCACAGCCACACCCGCCCATCAATCATTTGATGACTCCGTTTTTCGTAGACATAGCGTTCATCGATACTATGTTTCACTTCCCTATCTGTATTGTGAACTATTTTACTTAGAAGTCGTTCCAGAAACAAATGCAATGAGAAATCATCGACCCTTGCGAACCTATTAAGGAGATTAGAAAAATATATTGAAGTTTTTTTTATAGTGTGTGTATTAGTAGTAGCAAGGTTTATATTTACCCGACTGCCAAGAAGGTTTATGTTTAGTGTTGTGTCTCTTAAGCTGATTTTTTAATATTCTGCCTGATAAAAATTCAAAAGTGTGAGGGTACAGTTCTTTTTTTAATTTTATATTCAGTTTCCATTTATAGCCTAAAATGAAAAAAAACTTTGGTGATTTGATAGAGTGCCTATTTGTATCAAAATTTTGTTCAGAGGAATAAGAATTAAATTAAATAAGTACCTACCTATTTAATTGGAAAGATAAACCCTTACACCTCAAAATAAACATTGATCTTCGACAAAAAAGATAATCACATTATTCCATGATAACAGATACTTATAAAACCGCAACATTTCCGGGCGGGCGACACCACGCAAAAACCGACAATAACCATCCGTTAGCAGTAACGTTACCTCATCTGTTACATATGGATTACAGGAGCTAACCAACGATTAACTATTGAATAGGGTAAATCGGTTCGTGAGTAACTGTATCATCTGTTATGACGTGTGGTGCAAAGCATAAGCGAAAATCGCAACATAGATAAGGGCATAACTTAAAGATTTAGTAGAAAGATATAGTTTATCATATCTTTTGGAATTGTTCTAAAATTAGTGTTAATTTTTTGGCGAGATTTCACCAAATTATGTGCAGCAGGTCAACTTATCCGAATATGTATTAACACGAATCGAATATTAACCTTCCATTTTTGTAATAACGTTGATTTATTGAAGAAATTTGACAGACTGAGGTAGGTTGATGTGCTGGCGTCTGACAAAAAGACATTTTTATAATGTACAGACAGCAATCGATTTTTAACTTTATCACAATGGAGGTAGGTTAATGTTTGATTGTCAAAATTTGACAGATTCGTATACGTCGAGCTGCTGTCGTCTGTACCTACGTATATGTTTACAAAGTTTTTACTTAATTAAACACCATTTCATCAATTTTCAATCAAACAAATACTCTTATGAACATAAATAACAAATCGCCTTTCCCTTCTAACTTGGACCCACAACATAAGATATTTCTCAATCGGAACACAATGTGTAAGGAATAATTTGTATGTCATTAGCATCGATTAGAACAACGCTTCCAATACTATTGTGAGATTAACTCAGTAATTAGTAACGCGTGGGAAATCGTTTTATAATTAGTATTTTTATTAATAAATACAGGCTTACGTTAATAAAAAAATTATAACTTGATTACTGTAGAATTATGATATTTTAATGTTATGCTTTTTGAATGCGAGTAGCGGATAGCCAGCAGTCAAAAATACAGTCTTGACTGACTACTTAGGAATACCATGGGTTGTCACAATATCAACTAGTTTATGTATAATCTAATCTATCTATCTGTTTATCTACTAAGAAACTCACTAAGTATAGGTACGCCTACATTTTCCTATGAAAAAGCTATGATAAACTTTAGTTACTGGCTATTTTCTGTGATTTAACTCGCATGGTGATCTAAAACTAAGTGACAAATAGAAATTCTTAAAATTTTTAACTAGCTATTTTCTCTCGGATTCACCCGTGTCACGGGAGAACTTTTCCCGTACCTAACCGGCTTTTAAAAAGCGAAAGATTTTTCATATCAGTTCAGTAGTATCGGGGCCTTGTGGGCACAAACAGACAATAAACAGTTTCCACTTTATTATATTAGTACAAACAGTGGTCGGCATAGCCGACTGCTATGCACGAGGTCTCGGGTTCGATTCCCGGGACGGGCCGAAATCGCTTTGTGGGTTTTAGAAACTTTCACAAAGCAGCCCGGAGTTGGAAGTTGGTGATTGATACACCCGTGCATCGGAGAGCACGTTAATGTCGGTCCTGCGCCTGATCTCTCTCCGGTCGTGTCGGATTGCCGTCCCATCGGGTTATGAGAGTGAGGGAATAGGGAGTGCACCTGTGTCTGCGCAAATGCTTGTGCACTATAATATGTCCTGCGCAGCTGGCTGATCTCCTTATATGAGAACAGCCGCCGTGGCCGGCAATCGGCTAGGATGCCATCATCATCATCATCACTTATAGATCACCTAACATAAATATTATCTATCCAAATTACCTGACATTGTGTCACACTGGTATTTATAACAGACGTAGTACATTGTGATATTATCCACATTCTTAATGCATGTTACATTTAATTACGTTGTATTATCTCAGCCGTTAACATAGCCAGTTAAGTCATTAAAATTAATATTGTTAATTGAAACTTTAATACGGCTTAAATGATAGTTGAAGTCTTAATAAATATACCTACATGTATCTATCATGTATCTAACAAATTAACATGAAAGAGTAACAAACATCCACCCATACATACCTACAAACTTTAGCATGTAAGAATAATATTAGTAAGATTTAATTGAAATTTTGTGCTGGAACGCAACCCTGCAACTTTTGATTCAATCTTTTTTATAATTCTTCTATCTTCTGTTCTCCTCTTCTTTGCTGAAAGAGACCACATTGAGCTGTGGCATCAGGAAATTCACGGGCATATACAAAACTCCTGTGAATTCTCCCAGTGCCAAGACTCAACGTAGTCACATCTTCTTTGCTCTTCTAGAACTTCGCTGCAAACCCTGACATGTGTGTCCAATACCTTTAATCTCCGTACTAAATAAGGACCCAATCAAACATTTGGCCGACAAAAAGGTTGTAGTTTGCTCGTGATTCAAAAAGAAGCAAAAAATGAAGCTATAATTCGCGGTATAAGAACCAGATGAACGTATCTACAAAAAAACAAAAAAAGTTTTTTTTCATAAAACGGTTCACAATATAGTCCTTTATGAATTGCCAAAACGACGTAACGGTAAAGTCAATATTTATCAAATTCCAAAAAAACGGAATAGCTTAAGAATCATTTTCAATGGAACCAGAAAAACGTATTATGAATACCGTTCAAATAGTTCTAATTATCTTCGTACCTCTTTAGAGCCATAGGAACGTATTTCTAAAAACAATATTTTTATTCTTAGAATATAGTTTATTTGGCAATATTATACAAACCAAAAGAACGTAAAAGCTTATACGTTGTTTTGGTCGTAACAAAAGTTTGTTTTGATGCTTAGTTTAAAGAGCCAGTGTAACGTTTGTGTATTTACGTTTTTGTGGCAGTACTATTTTGTGGCTACACACTAACGTATGTCAACCGAATTTAAAATATATATATATTGCGTCTATGTAAGCATATATAAATAAATAATTTCTATTTTTTTCTAAGCTCTAAGAGTATGGCAATACATAGAAAAAATAATTATTTTCCATACTAGTATTTTATCTGTATTAAAAAGCTGGTAAAGTTTAAAGAGCCGAATTTTCGCAGTATTTTTGCTTTCCTGTAAAATTGAAAAAATGTAGATACGTTCATCTGACTCTTACACCGCGA
>NWSH02000613.1:11867661-11892238 GCA_002382865.2 Heliothis virescens | reverse complement strand
AGTGAATGGTGGTAAATGACTGACTAGCGTATGGTTCAGGGTTCGATGTCCGGACAGATAAAGGGATATATTGTATGTAATACTTAGGACTTTTTTTTTATATCGATGGGAAATCATCAGTATGACCCCTCCCGCTGTAGGTGACAGCGGAAGGGATTGTCAGACTTTTACTGACTAAAACCCACCGTGTTCCTTCGGGAGCCCTTTGTGTGCCAGGGCCGCGGTAACTCTTTCGAACAACCCGCAGCCCCGACGGGCTCTGGCCCTAGTGGGCCCCGCAGGGGTTTGCTGACACTCTCTGAGGAGCGCGTGGAACAACGCGCGCCGCCGACACGGGCCTGTCNTGTCAGACTTTTACTGACTAAAACCCACCGTGTTCCTTCGGGAGCCCTTTGTGTGCCAGGGCCGCGATAACTCTTTCGAACAACCCGCAGCCCTAATACTTAGGACTTGGAACATAAAATGCTTTTAAAAAGAGTATTTTTTTAATATTACAAGCTTTTGCGAGCCGTTTCTCCCGCGTCTCGTGCAAACTACTCCGCGCACCCAGATAAAAAGTAGCCTTTAGCCTTGCTCGATAAATGGCATTTCCAATACTAAAGGATTTTTTCAAATCGGATCAATTTTTCCTGATGTTAACACGTTAAAACAAACAAACATATTATTTAGCTACATCCTTTCAATAATTACAAAAGTTTATGCTTTTAGCATTTTCTTTTATTTACAAAAAATAAAAAGCAAAGAAATCATTTTAAATTATCATCAATCAGACTTAAATACATTTGTTTCACTCTTATGGCGAAAGGAAAGTTTATTACTAGGATTTTATCGATAAAACTGTCTGCGTTAAGAACCGAGACGCAACTCGAATGTTTAGTCGATAAAACTTTATCGGTTGAGTCATAGTCGACACGCGAAGGGTTTTGCTGAGATTTTGTTAAAGAAATATAGGAATTTTGGTAGCAGGAGAGATGAGACACATCCAACGAAATATATGTTAAGTATGGAAGGCCAAAGAAAAGATGGGTGGTTTGCGTGAAAGATGACATGAGTATGAAGGGAGTGAATGTTAGTATGAAGGGAGAAATGGCAGCAGAAAATATATTACGCTGATCTCAAATAAAATTGGGAGGGCAGAAAGAATGTGTTACGAGTAATGTAATTACGCTGCAGTTAAGTATAGGTGAACGAAAGAAAAAGTACTTACCTAAATTACGCAAAAAAAATATTCCCATAATTATATTGAACGTGAAACTAAATCAAAAGGATTCAAATAAAATAATCAAAACCGAGTTACGTCATGTAAATTCGATTCTAAGACCTAAATATGAAGTTTCGTCAAAACTTGGGCTATTTCATTAAATAACTACTTCGTAAAACGGAGCGTTTGAAAATGTTATTATATCGACATAATCCGCTGTCGATAAAACTATGAACTGTATGCACTAAGCCCTATAATCGGTATCGAGTTTCATTCGATTGCGTAACCATGGTGGCGAGTTCTCGATTATAATCGGACCGTGTAAATGTTTTATGTTTAGTATTAAATTTCCCGGGATTTGAAATTAATATTGTGCTTTATTTGAGTTTAAGTTATGCATGAATCGAGATTTTCTTGCACAAGAGTGATGGTGTGATTAGAAGTAGAAAACTTGGGCAATAATGGGCCAATGTTTGTCTATTTATCTTCTGAACGCACTATTTATTAACTTATACTTAATTTACATTAATTTTATTTTTTTAATAAATTTATTTGACTCTAAATTGTGTCTTCGGTAGTGAAAAGGTAATGTTAACATGTCACTTAACACAACATTTTAATGCAAAACACAAATGGATAAATCAATATATTATGACAAATCCCGACACTAAAACGTAAAATAATAATCAAAATTCTATTTAAAGCAAGTAATTTACTCAAACCTTTTAATAAACCATAAAACTTCGTATTAAGAATACATAATAGAAATAAAAAAGCTTAGGTGTTATAACACAATTTAACGACAACAATAAATCAATCTCACCGATTTTGTCACTTAATTGTCGACTCTGTAATCTTTTAATCTTTGGCCTACATATGTCAAACGCAGCCATTATAATTTGACACTTGATCACCTGTAACTTTTACGGTGAGGTAGATCAATGTTTGTTGGTGATTTTTTCAATACGATTATGTACTGAAAGTGTTAATAATTGCTAGCAAATAATATAGTAAGTATAGACATTGCGTGAGGTAGGCTTGTAAATTATAGTGGACCACCCTTGACACAGATTAGCGAGTGTCGTGTCTGTTAAAGTTGTTTATTATTATATCTTTGTCATTTATTGTTTCTCACGCTACAGTTCGCTATCTATGACAGCTTGACTGCTGGGTTTAATGAGGGTCCGGTTTTAAAGTCTGGTGGTCGTAATGTTAGGTTTGAATTACATAGTATTATTTTGTAATAGAGATCCTTATGGTTAAGTAAGGCAAGTAGGCTCTTGAGTATTACTCAAATACCAAGTCTTTTTTGGTAGGTGGGATAATCATTAAATAAGCACTTCTACCATGTGAAGAGCTCGTGGCTAAGTCAAAGCCGCGCGGATCGATCGATCATAAGGTTAAGCAACGCTTGGCGCGGTCGGTCCGTGGATGAGTGACCATCTTGTCATAAAGAGTTCTCGATAAACTGTGGGTCCGGCTGTCCATTTGAACCATTTTTTGGCAGTTGTTTGGGTTAGTCAGAAGCCAGAAAGTCTGACAAAGTCTTACCAAGGGGTGCCAGTTGCCGGTACTGGGTTGTGGAGGCAGACAGGAGTCGCTCCATGTAAAACACTGGTTCTCAGTTGCATCCGGTTAGACTGGAAGCCGACCCCAACGTAGTTGGGAAAAGGCTAGGCAGATTATAAGCACTTCTACCATGCGTGGAACCAACCAAAGAAAGGAAGCGCCTGACTGACTAAAACCCTTGGATTATTCCATAGTCTAGTATGAAATAAGTATTCCCATTCCGGGAATCACCTGGGAATGGGCACGGCACCTTGGTGCTAGAATGGGAATTCTTCGTATAAAAGATTCCCAGTTTGGACGGGATGGACCTGAGTAATATAAGCAAAGTATTACTTGACCCTTTAATGAGCTCGTTTCAGAAAACCTGAACACACACCCTGAATTACTAATGAGGTAGGTATTGGTAGGATGGTAGCCATTTTTTTCGTTGAAGCTCTTTTTAAAATCCAAAGCTAATTCAGTAGCTAAACAGTGATGTAATCTAGAAATCAAAAATAGTAAGGTGAAAGCACCAATTATCGTCCGTAAAATTATTAACATATTTGTTCCTAAAAGGTTAAACGCTATTCTTAGCCGTGCTACACTACACAAAATTTCCATATGACGTAAATCAAAAGAACTATAAAATTCGGCACGTGGCACGCGCCGCCCACCTGAATAAATGAGCTATGTATGTAAAATTTTGATACATTTATTTTATTAGACATTTCACGAAGCTTCGTTTTAAGTCGTAAAATCGTTGAAAGTTCTTAATTGAATATTTTGAAATGGATTAAATTTAAAAGTTGTTTTATAGAAACTATGGCTTTTTTAAATTTTAATTAGGTTTAACTTTCAAGGCAGCATTCTTGTTTGTTTATGGGTTTTGAAATTCCAGTTCATAAATTAATGATGGGACGAAAGTGATATAACATTTATGCTTTGCAGTATTAAAAATTTACCAAACTCAATGGTGATTTCTATTAAATTAATGTAATATTCTATCGTTTAAATTCTTCATGAAATACAAAGATAATGTGTCTACTTGTGCACAGTGTCACTTTAGACCAAAACTCCGTCAAGTGACTTACTCTTTTGAAGTATTTAAAATTAACACTAGGTGCAGAGTTAAGGCAATACAACTAAGTAAATAAAATAATTACAGCTCATATATTACCCATGTCGTTATTACAAAATCAAAGCTTAGGTCGTAAACGGTTTAATTGATAAGACCACAAAATCAGTGTTCCAGTTAGTTACATTTACTTTGAATGCAGTGTAATAAAACCTCGATTTGTTTTACTAAATGAATCGATTAGCGAAACATTAATACTATGCTAATTAGTACTGTTACAAGCCTCGTTGAAAGGTTACATTGTTAATAAATAATTTTATTAATGTTTCGTTATGACAAATAATGTTTTATGGCTCTCTGATATTTGTTTGGGAATTAGTAATCTTCTTTTTCTCAATTAAATTATTTTTATATTTTGATACTTAATATAGTACATCAATGAACTTAAAAAATATTTTTTACTGTCTAGTGCATCATTAGTCAGTTCAATCACGGAAAAACAATCATTATATTAGAATGTTGATGAGTCATCCCTTATTCAAAAATAGTCACAAACTTACAACCCTAACTAATGATGTTTGATAAGTAACAATTTTAATTATCCTCCCTTTAAAAGGGCGACCAACCCTAAAGGGTAAATCCACTATAGGGGTTGTGTTTCAAAACTATAAAAAGGCCACAATAATCGCTTTAATGGAATCACCCCTTAAACGCAGGTAACACGGAAAGGTGAGGCAAAACAAATTGCGTGTGTATTTTATAAAGCTGGTTTATTTAACTTATAATAAACATTGTGTTTGTACATTTTTATAATAATATGTAAGTGCATAAAGAAATAAAATAAAAATCTATAAAAATAAAGCATTTCTATCTAAGTCTGTGTCACGGATTTGCGCAAAAGCCAGTATTGAACGCTTGGTGTTGTCGCAAATTCGTTGCAATGGAAACCATCTCTTAACACATCTTACCGCTTTCCATGGTCAGGTCTTGGTGGTTTTCTGTGAAAATTATTGAATATTATTACTTTTTGTTTTGACGAGACCGCGGATACTAATAAGAAGATGAGAATTGGAGGATTTACCCTATAATTGTGCCCTATCTTCGGGTAGTTTGCAAATAGTTATTTTGGCCTGACAGTTAAAAACTTATTTATATTTCTTTTAAATTTATGTCAATGGAATTAATGCATTCAGTGGAATTATTGATAAGTTATTTTAACGGATGAACCTAAACCATTTTTTGAAAAGAACTGAACTACAGTTTATATTTAAACTGATAGCGGGTTCCTTTTAAAATTAACATGTTTTTAAATCATCAAATGCATAATTAATAATGCAAATAATGATACATACATTAATTTCATTCAAACTAACTAAAACGGGCAATGAAAATGTCAGCACAAATTCAAAATGGCGGCCAGATTGGAGAAAAGCTTAACCCCACTGCGCACACACTTATTAGATGCGCAATTATTTTAAGAATTTTAATATCAATTATGTTAATGGCTAGTATAAGTTCAAAAAAACATTTAAAAACAATAATAAATCTGGTTGTTTAATTTGAAAAAAAAATATTTAAATCAAAAACTTACATGGTGGTATGAAAAAATTGAGTCCGCGAACTTGGACCCACCAGTGCTGCTTCCTCGCCATCTTTCACGAGAATGAGCTGTGGGTGAATACCACGGCATGAAAGATCCCATGGGGTGATACCACCACCACCACCAGGTGGGTACCACCACGCATGCGCCCTCAGGGTGGGGCAGAACCATATTGATTATTTCTACCCCATTTCCACGATGGTATGATAAGGACCGTATTCATGGTAGACAAATTACCAGTGGGTGGTGATTTTTGAACGCTAGTATTAATAATATAGTGCACAGAATGATTGATAGGGACTGTCCTGAAAGAAAGGTAGAGGTTTCGGAGTATTTCGGCTATTTGAAAAGCTAGTGACTTGCGTTAATCGATAATTTTACCTAGTTGTTCCGATTTCGATTTTATTTCTCATTAAATTGATGGTCTTTGTCCAAGCACACAATTTTGGTTACAATAGGTTTTTACATATATTTTTAACAGTGCAAAGCTTTGAATGGATTGAAAACTTTTGGGGTTAGTTGAAAGCTTTTCTTTTGAAAATGTCCGCATTGGAAATATGTATTTGTTAAAGTAGTTTGTTCAGTACATAAAGGATTCAAAGAAATGGTTGCCAGAGATTAGTCTATTGTTTAAACGGCAATATAGCCACTTGGGCAGTTTCTTCATCAACACACAATTTGCGATTTCACTATTATTTTGTATAGCTGAAGTAAAATTACATGTAAAGCTTTTACCATGAAAAATCCATGCTATACCATCTATCCTTCTAAAACTTTGTAACATTGTGCTCCAACTATCCTTCATAAACAAAAGCATAACGTTTAAAACAAATGTATTTAATAAAGGATGGACAGGTGGAGGCCGACTGAAGAAAAATTGGATAGATTGCCTGAAAGAGGATATCAAAAGGGATTCAATATTAGTATGACGGCTGACTGAGAGAAATAGAAAAGGAAAACATATTGCGCTTATCCCAAATTAATTAGGAACAGGACAGGTAGAAGAAAAGATCAAAACACAGCTTAAAAAATAATGTACTAGTAACTATGAGACCAACTTTTAAGTGAGTTCGGTTTTCAGTTAGGCATTTTACCCGACAATCAAGAAGGGTTATATTTTTACAAAATCAAATCATATTAAGCCATTGAATCAGCCACGTCGATAACACAAGTTGTTTGCAATTTCCTAGTACATAGGCGACGTTGTGGCGACCCGTCGATAGGTAATGTATATAAAACTGCTGTGTATGTGTGTATGTTTATGCATGCAACCTTTTTACCTAACACGACATTTTATTGACACGAAGGCGTATTGGCGCAGTGGGTTGACGGCTGATCTTGAAAGGGGTGGTAATTGTTCTATCCTTATTACTACGTATTATAAAGCTTTAAAGTTTGGAAGAGCTCGTGGCTAAGTCAAAGCCGCGCGGATCGATCGATCATAAGGTTAAGCAACGCTTGGCGCGGTCGGTCCGTGGATGGGTGACCATCTTATCATTACGAGTTCTTCCGTGTTTCGGAAGGCACGAAAAACGTGGTTCCGGCTGTCATTGGAACATCTTGGCAGTCGTTACGGGTAGTCAGAAGCCAGAAAGTCTGACAACCAGTCTTACCTAGGGGTGCCAGGTTGCCGGGTATGGGTTGTGGAGGTCAGACAGCCAGTCGCTCCATGTAAAACACTGGTTCTCAGCTGCATCTGGTTAGACTGGAAGCCGACCCCAACATAGTTGGGAAAAGGCTAGGCAGATGATGATAAAGCTTTAAAGTTTGTTTACTTGAATGCGCAAATCTCAAGAACTACTGGTCCGATTTGAGAAATTCTTTCAGTGTTAGATAGCCCATTTATTGAGGAAGGCTATAGGTTTTAAAGCTTGGCGCTTGGGTAAGCCAAACGGAAAAAGCGACTTTTTTAGGGTTCCGTACCCAAAGGGGACCCTATTACTAAGACTTCGTTGTCTGTCTGTCTCCAGGCTGTATCTCATTAACCGTGATAGCTAGAATACTGAAATTTTCACAAATGATGTATATCAGTTGCCGCTATAACAACAAATACTAAAAATTTAAAAAAATAAATTATTAAGGCTGTTGATTTATATTAATTATTAATTGCAAAATTGTATACCAGTAGCGCCATCTATTAGAAATAATGTGCAACTTAAGTAACTAACACTTGACCATTCCTATTGTACTTTTTTCATAGATGTTGGTACGGAACCCTTCGTGCGCGAGTCCAACTCGCACTTGGCCGGTTTTATTTAAATATGAAAGTATTACATTGATGAGTTTTCAGCGGTGCCAAATTTATCCCAATATTTTAGAAATATTGAAATTTAGTATGTTATGGTTATAGACTTTTTAGAAAAAAAACTGTAATTTTTAAAATGTATTTGTAATCAGCAATATTTAAACCTCAAGCTTCTAAATTCTATTCAAATCAGATAAAATCCCTTTTCAATGGCGCTCCTTAGGCGTGGGTGACGAGTAGGTATTGGAGCTTACATACGAATTGCAATTTCATACTCAGGTTCAACCTTGTGCGATATTTTGATATCTAAAGTTTGTGTTTGTTATCTGCAGTTTTTAGGTAGGTATATGAAAGGTATTTTTTCTGAAATTTTATTCGAATAGATAATTGGAACAAAAAAACAAAACCGACTTCAAAAAAACTGTAAAAAGTTTTTTTATTTTATGCTTTTCAGTTTTCGGGTCTAAAACTATAATATCTTTAATACCCATACCACAGTTTAAATATAGAACAGTTGTGAAGCTACCTACTAACGTTCGTAACGTCACACTCACACACGCACGCGTATAGACGCGACAGCACCGCGACATTCAGTACTGACAGCACTGGTAAAGGTACATAAATACTCGTCAATGCGCGTGCGTGTGTGAGTGTGACGGTTACGAACGTTAGTAGGTAGCTTCCCAACTGTTCTATATTTAAACTGTGCTTATACCCACCCACAGTGACAGTCGGTCCCATAATAATATCATCGACGTAGAAAAGCGTACGAAATTTGAAGAGTTCTCTCAATTTCTCCAGGATTCCATCATCACATCCTGGTCTCCTTACCGTGGGACCACCTGTGAAGAACACCCTTTCAAACAAAAAAAGGATTTTGAATATCGGTCCAGCCATCTTCGAGTAATCGGTGAACATACATAAAAAAAAGATACGGTCGAATTGAGAACCTCCTCCTTTTTGGGAAGTCGATTAAAAATTAGGACTTATGTGAAGAAACGTCTCTTTTACTAATGAACATAAAAAAATATGCAAAACGCAACATTGGTACGACGTAATCACACGTACTAGATAAAGTTATAGATAGTTATCTCACAGATAATGCCATACATATTATTTTAATTTTGACCACTTTTCTATGGCTTTCTAGAACCTTGTCCGGAAACTGAAACGGGCCCATATTATAAAAAGCTTTAAAAGGAATTTTCTTCTGGAGGTCTTATAGACACGCTAAACTGCTCAGGCACGACAGATTACGTAATAACGTAGTAAGATCCGTCGATGTATGGAGCATATCCTTTAGGTACAGTTAACGATAGAGGTCTTTACTTAAACTGTAGCTTTTTATTGTTTATTTTTTTTACACTACACATTTTTGTAGGAAAGCATGTAACTTCTGTATAGTTTGGTGTGTTTTTAGTTTCTGATCAGAATTGACTTATTTGGGTGCCATAATACCTAAACACAATAAGACAGACCATTCGAAGGTTTTACAAAGATTTAAAATCAAAACAGTACCCTGCCATTTCGACAATGGGTCTAAACCCATATTTTTCATTTTTAAACAAGTGTCGTTTTAAATTGTCATACTAATTATCATACTGTCAAGAATACTTTAAAACACAAGAAAAAACAAAAGAAAAAAACTACTCTTCTGAAAATAAGAAGATGCACTGTTCTTGCTGACGATACAAAGTGTTCGCAGTAGCTTTAGCATCTATCTATCAAAGTCAGTTTCGCTGGAGCACAGGAAACCTAGGCTTATCTGGAATCTAGATCGCGTTCAGTTGCCGATTCCATGTACTGGGTAATTACGTTACCTACTGCACATTGGTGCTAATCTATGATGGTTTGTATGAAAATTTTATTGTTTGTTTGTTTGTTTTTTTCGTGGAAAGATAAGGCAACGTTTAGACATCAGCAGGTTTAGCTATCCGAATCTGACAAATTTCACCAATGGAACATTAACCTTTCAATATTGTTATAGGGTTGAGAATCTGTATGTATAGCTATAGGGTATAGCTTGCCTACAAATTATCCATGAATTAAGGAAATAAATTGAGGTTTCTATTTACATGAACCCTTCAAAATATCAAGGCTTTTAAAAACCGATTTATATGATTTTATTATGTACAGACGACAGCAGGTCAACGTATACGAATCTGTCAAATTTTACTGAAAATCTATTGCAGAATTTTGACAGATTGTGGTAACTTGATGTGCTGTCGTCTGTACATTAGTAGTCTAGACCCTGATAAGGACATAGGGCGAAGTAGTTCCACATTTTGCAACTTTACAATAACTAAACTTAAACAAGCCTTAAACAACTGTAACCCTTATATAATACTTAATTAACAAAACCATTTAACTAAATATCCGATACAATTAAAATTATAACCTCATAGTAAAAAAAAAACACGTTATTTCGCTATTGGCGGCGACATCAAAAAGCGCATTGCAGTATAATAGAAACGGGTCAAAGGATATTATCCGTTCCTAGAACACCCGGGTAATAACACAGTTATAGTTAACTATAGTTAGGTAGTTTTGTGGCGGTAACTATAATTTTGTTTTATGTGTATAAGCGAATTGTGGGTTCAATGTAAATTAGTTTGTTGTATGGTCAAGGATGATTTTGTGTTTTGATACAAGGGTACTTAAAAATGGGGTGTTGTATTTTAGTACAGACAGCAGGTCAACCTACCGTTTCTGTCTTACCAATCGAATATTAACCTTCTACTATTGTGATAAGGTTGAAAATCAATTGAAGTTTGACAGATTGTGGTAACTGAATGTGCTGCCGTCTGTACATGTTTTACATCTACACCTTATAATTTTGTGCAATATTTTAACATAGGTAAGTATATTAAGCTTTCTTTGGAGTCAATGTGCTTGCAATATGGCTTTTCCTTTTATTAAGTCACTAGTCCGAAGGAGCTACTTCTCGCACATGGATAAAAGTTTCGAGATCGAAAAAGTATGATTGAATTCAAGATTACCTTCAAAATAAACTCCAACAACCCATCTGCCTACTATAGGCTGACAGTTTAGTCTGCAGGTTGCGAAAGCTTTATGTAAATGAATTTTATTTTACTTAAACATTTCAATACTTATTTTACATTTCACTACTCTTTTTATTTAAATAAGTACAACAGAATTCTTACTTACAACATATTACTTGAAGCAAGAATTCTTTGGTATAATCCGTCAATTATATAACATTAAAATAGTACGTGCCGTACTGTTCTTGCCCATTATAATATAAAGAGTATTTTTTGCTATCTCCATACTGATTGACATTGTAAGTTAACTATTGAATTTTAACCAGTCGGCGGCTTTTGATGTTCAGTTAAATGTAAACAGGAGATTAAGGGGAGTTAGGGTGTGGTTGCACTATGTTTGAATTATGCATAAGAATATCTGTGGTATTGTTCAAATTGTTCAAATCTTTAAGAAGAAACATACATACTTATATACTTACATAGGTAACTAAAATCTTAATTTATCAGAGTAAAATGGAAGAATCAATTTTTTTAATGGCATCTCGCAGTTCAGCCTTGGAGGCTGTCTACTGCTCAATCGGACAAGTTCCCTGTGGGTGCTTTGAATTTCAGGCCTCTAGCAAGGGGCAAAAAAGCTTACAAACTAAGCGACTGCGCTTGCGCCTGGATATAAAGTAGCTTTTAGAGTATCTGTGCACTAAATTTCATTTAAATAGGTTCAGTTGTTTTGGCGTGAAAGTCAGACAGACAGGTGGAATTACTTTCTCATTAATAATAATTAAATAGCGTCCAAGCCGATTGTCGGCCACGGCGGCTGTTCTCATATAAGGAGATCAGCCAGCTGCGCAGGACATATTATAGTGCACAAGCATTTGCGCAGACACAGGTGCACTCCCTATTCCCTCACTCTCATAACCCGATGGGACGGCAATCCGACACGACCGGAGAGAGATCAGGCGCAGGACCGACATTAACGTGCTCTCCGATGCACGGGTGTATCAATCACCAACTTCCAACTCCGGGCTGCTTTGTGAAAGTTTCTAAAACCCACAAAGCGATTTCGGCCCGTCCCGGGAATCGAACCCGAGACCTCGTGCACAGCAGTCGGCTATGCGACCACTAGACCAACGAGGCAGTTTATCATATATATATAGTTCAGTTGTCAATAATTAAATAAAGGATTATGGAAAACAAATGAACATCAGAAACCAACAAAGCATTTTTGCCATTCAAGTCCCATTCCTTAACAATCAAGTTACCATAAAAGTCCCCCCATCAATGAGCTGGCACCTTAATTAAATTAATTTAAATAATCCAAGATTACGATACACTATTTAACGAATCGCCATTTTGTTTTTTTCGTCCATTAAAAAGTTTTTAAAGGAATAACTTTGGGATTCTGTAGATTTAAAAGGCTATGAATGGTTTCAGGAATGTGGTGTGGTATACGTGTGGGTATTTTTGTTTTTTTTTTAACATAACATCACGCCTATTTATTTCTAAAAGGTAGATAGAAGTCTTCATCTATACTAATATTATAAAGCTGAAGAGTTTGTTTGAACACGCTAATCTCAGCAACTACTGGTCCAATTTGAAAAATTCTCTCAGTGTTGTATAACCCATTTATCGAGGAAGGCTTTTTTATCGGGGTACGCGGAGTAGTTCCCACGAGACGCGGGTGAAACCGCTGGCGGAAGCTAGTATTCCATAAGAAATTTACAATTATTATTACTAAGCTGAAGATTTTTTACGCGCTAGTTCCAGTAACTACTTGACTGAATTGAAAAAATCGTTAAGTGCTCGATAGCCCACTTATCAAAGAAAGGCTATAGCTATATATTCCGGGTGAAGGGGTAGTAGGTATAGGTAAAGTCGAAATAAATAGGTAAACACCTAAAATAGATACAAATTAAAAATCTCATTCAAAAAACAATCTCAGTTCTTGAAATCGGTTTAAAGTTTAAAACAAAACAAAATAAGTATCCAACTTCGTTTTTATAGCTAATTAATAAAGGTGCTTTTCACTTATCGGGCATTTTATCTATTTTAGTGCGATCGTAACTTAAGTAAAATGATACCGAATAAATTTTAATACGGTTGCAACAAAAATATCCAACTTTAAATGTTAAACTTCGATTTAAGTTACTAATAAGTTTTAAGTTGAGGGATTAAAGCTAAGTTAGTTTTCTTAGTTATATATCGCAATGGTTACCATGGCGGACTGCCGAACTGATGGTCCCGGGTTCGATTCCCGGAACGGTCAACATTTGTGTGATGAGCATGTTTGTTGGCTGTGGTCTGGGTGTTATAATATGAATCTATTTATAAAAATATATAAGTATGTAATTATATGTAGTTTATCAGTTGTGTTAGCACCCATAACACAAGCTAATTAATAGCTTACTTATCGTGTGTGAAAAGGTGTATATTATTATTACATTAAGTTAAAATAGAGTTTATTAATTGATTTTGCAATATTGTGCAGAAATATCTGATTCTCAATAATTTGTATGTTTTAATTATAAGGTACTTCATTTTATTGGCCGTTTTCGTGATTTTACTACTTATAATTGTGTAAGAGATCATGCAGATTTAAATCAAACCCGCTTCAGTGGTTTTGGAGATGGTCCCAATCTATGTACGACAGCAGGTCAACCTATCTGAATCTGTCAAATTTTACCAATCGATTAATCTTCCGCTATTGTGATAAGGTTGAAAATCTATTGCAGAAATTTGACAGATTGTGGTAACTTGATGTGCTGTCGTATGAACAGACTCGAGCAGGTCAACCTACCCAAATCTGACAAAGTTAAGTTGTAATAAGGTTGCAGAAATTTGACAGATTGAGGTAGGTTGCACGGTAAACTGGTGGGTCCCGGCTGTCATTTGAACATCTTTGGCAGGTCGTTACGAGTAGTCAGAAGCCAGAAAGTCTGACAACCAGTCTTACCAAGGGGTGCCAGGTTGCCCAGGTAACTGGGTTGTGGAGGTCAGACAGGCAGTCGCTCCATGTAAAACACTGTCTCAGCCGCATCCGGTAAGACTGGAAGCCGACCCCAACTTAATTGGGAAAAGGCTAGGCAGGCAGGCAGGTAGGTTGATGTGCTGGCGTCTGCGCAAAACTATAGTAACATTTCTATAAACACATGCTAAAATAAGTCTACACGAATGAATTACACTCGAAGACCGATTTATTGACCGCACCAAAACACATGTATTCATTATCGAAACATTATTGAAACACTAAATTGATACCAAAACGGGTTGCCAGGACCAGTAGCCGATACCAATAAACGGTATCGATATTACGATTCCACTAATGACATAATGTTAATCGATATGAATCGATTTAAATGAATTTCCTATCAAATATTGCTCGGCCTGTCACTCTGTCGATATCCCGCTAGTGCGGAGACCGACTTTGAATTTATAAATACCAGTTTCTAGAATAAATTTTAAATATTTATTAAGTGTATAGAAAATGTTATTTAGGTATGAATTATTTAGTTTTATTGAGGGTTTATTTGATATCTGTGTTGTGGTTGGTTTTAAATGTTTGGTTTGATTTATAACAAATTTTGATTTAAATCGGTTCGAGTATTTTTGCTTTGTAAGATAAACGCAATCACTTTGAATTAAAGTTAAGGTGGTGTTTATTTCCATGTTGAAAAATTAAAAATGAACGATTTATTCAACAGAAACCGTTTACAAATTAAGTATAAATTACTATCATATTCCATAGAAAAACCTAATTTCCTATATATTTTCAAAAGACCATTAAAATAGTTAAGCTTGATCTATGAAATCAACGAATCCTAATTAAACTACTTTACACTGTAATTTTACAGCTACTTCAAAGCTTAAAATGTAAATCGGTATTACGTAAAAGTTCTTTCCACACCACGCAACCTGTAGCTAGTATCAAAAGTGCGTAGCCACGAGGTCGCTACTGAACACATTCATATGAATGGGATCTGTCTGAATTAATTAACAACACACTAAGATCGGCTCGGCCCGGACCACTTCGGCCTCGGCACAGTTTTTAGTCTCTTTATATGATACCAGTTTTAATTAGAAACAAAACTAGTCCGATTGTCTGAATAAACAAAATATAGATTCCGATAAATCAATTGAAAACGTTTTCAATTGATTTATGGGACAAGAATCCATGTTTTATTTAACTTTAACCGTTTATAACATGGCTTTGTTTTTGTAACTGGCTGAGAAATAAAAGAAAGTCGTGTTCGTAATTTAAAAATGTTTTAAAAGCAGTGATAAGTATAAGTTACACACGCACTGTTTCTAATCTTAGAACATAAAACATTTTTTAAAGGAAACGGTTTAGTGGGTCCATAAATATTATCGGAGGTGAAACCATAATAATTGTTGTGTTTTAGAAAGGAAAAAGGTTTTATTTTTAGCTGTGTTTATTTACTCGTATAGTACGTACAGACAACAGCAGGTCAACCTACCCAAATCTGACAAATTTTACCAATCAAACATTAACCTACCGCCATTGCGATAAGGTCGAAAATCTATTGCAGAAATTTTACAGATTGTGGTAACTTGATGTGCTGTCGTCTGTACGTTGCTGTGTTGGCAACTGGACCTAATTTACTCGTCATATTTTTGGTATCGGCCAACAAGAATCTGGTATCTGCCGAAACCAAAAACTATAATTGCACATCACTACTTCATGATCATATAAAACTCAACTTGCATTAATATTATTCGTTTATTTAGCATAATGATTGCTAACTAGAGTTAATAGTTTTAGGTGTAACCTCATGAATAGTAAGAGGACAAGTGATTTAATTTGTTTTTCAACAGTAGCTTAGAATATTAATTTGTTACCTTTATGGATGCACAATAATATGTAATATCACATCGCTAATATTATAAATATAGAAGTTTGGAGGTGTTTATGTTTTGATCGTCTATAACGTAGAAAGTACTGAATAGATTTTGATGAAACTTGGCAGTAATAGAGTTAAAAGATCAGTTTGACGAACATTAAACTTTTGTCTGGCTGTGCTAAGTAGTTTTAGCGGTACGCGGATGAAACTGCGGAGGAGGCTTTTGACATACATATCTTTGATTATTGTATAACAACCACAGAGTGATTACATACTGCTAGGTTCCATATCATCTGCCATTATTCTATTCTTTCTCATCTTTAATATTCTGCTAACCCCTCCCCTCATTACGAGAACTCTCAATATTTTTGAAAGCACCGTGCATCTTCTTAATCCTTCTTGTAAAATACGCTTGCGTCATTAAATCCAGTTTCTTACATGTTCAACAATTATTTAGGAACTGCATATAAAATATTGCGCTTTAAAAATTAAAATTAATCATCAAATCTAAATAATTAACTACTAAATGCAATACTAATTGAATATCTCACCGGATCGATAGCTACGTAATATGAATCCCAATGAATTGTCACAGCTGTCCTATAAGTCATGAGAGAATGCTACGCTATAAATATGTATATTCATCGCTATGTATCCGGCTGTCAATGAATTAATTTTGTCGCATATACATGCAAGGATTTTTGAAGACTAATTATTCTGTTAAAATTCATACCTTTGTGAAGACAGTTTAATGAGGTACAAACGATAGCACATCAATGTATCTTAATCTGTCCAATTTATTCAATGGATTTTCAACCTTATCACAATATTGGACGGTTAAAGTTCGACTAGTATTTGCGAGAATTGGGTAGGTTGACCTGGGAGAGCCTACGAGATTTCCATCACTACATAAATATTATAAAACAAGCATCCTCCTCGCTGTAGGTATGCGATAAACTTCAAAACTATTAAACAGATTTTGACATTTCAATACTACACACAAAAAAAATTCACGAGAAACTTTCCGATAATTAATTTTCTAGCTTTAAGACGAGTTTTGCCTGCGTCCCGAGGGAATTACTTATTAAAGAATATAAAGAAGCCTAAGTATAACCTTTTCCAGTAGACTATCTAACTTTAAAAATATTATTTCTAAACTAAAAAACAAACTTTAGCTTGAGAAAAATAATAAAAATTACATCGATATCTGAATACAAAAGGATTTTTAAATTCTCATTATTTGAAACCATGACCGAGATACCGTCCGAAGGATATTATTAGTATTATTTACTCGTTGTCAATAATAATAAATTAGTCTGATCAGTAGTCTGTTTGGAGATATTAAATCAAAGCATTATAAACATTGACTGGTGCTTATCAATGCAATCATTACAATAAATATATCTAATCTACTACTACTCTATATTTTGTTGTTTGTTTAATATTGTCTCAGGTATCATAACTGACAATCACTTTGAATTTATTGAAAGGTGCACTTAATTCTTGGAAAACCCTTTGTGATGATAATATTTGTGACTTTTTTACTCATATGTCAGTTTTAGAACCCTTTGTTGGAGGTCTTTTTATCTACTAGCGGTTCCACCATTGTCCATGGGAATCATTTCCCGCGCCTGGGTAAAAAGAAACCTATGTCATATCTCAGGCTCTAGAAATATACACTGTGTTCCCATTAAAATAGGTTCAGTAGTTCCGGCATGAAAACCGGACAGACAGACAACACATTCATTCAAATTATCATTTATAATATTAGTAAGGAGTTTTAAGGGAGCATCTTCCATCTGTAGACATAAAAATAACTGAGTCTCTTCTTTGGAGAGGTTTCTCTGGACCATTACCATTCTATAACTGTATATAGGCAAGGAACCTTGACATCAAAACAACTTAATGTTACAACGTGCTAACTTAATCAGACGATCAATTACACGAAGAACAATCCCGTATTGAAAACAATAGCAAATGCAGAGTAACCCCGCGATAGATCTCCGTGTTACGGTGTTACACCTTTAAATGTATCCCAATTTATATGAAAACAATATATCACCTTTGGCATTTCAATCAACTATAAATCTCTAAACGATAAGCATCGTAATCAACCACTATTTCATACTAGCCGTTTTCCTGCGGTTTCACTCACGTCCCGTGGGAATTACTGCCGGTACCCGGATAAAATATAGCCTATGTCACTCGTGGATAATGTAGCTTTCGAATGGTGAAAGAATTTTTAAAATCAGTTCAGTGTAAGATATTGTTAACGAGTACATATAAACTTAAAAAATTGTATTGGCATGCTTGAGAGGTCGGTGCTTTATTCACTAACAGCGGAATTCGATATTATGTCTATCTCTGGATTTGCTTACTAGAGATAGAAATTTGAGATTACTTCTATGGGGTTAATCTAAAAATTCAGCAAATTCAGAGATAGATAGATTGTTGGGGACTGCCGTAGGTCACCATGACTTTTGGACGTTTATGCTGTCAGTAAAGGCCTTATTCAAAACCCACTCACACAGGTACTTTACGTAGGTATAAAACACTTAAATATATCAATTTGGTCCCCCAATCCGCATACATACATTTCGATCAAAATAACCCAGTTAAATTAAACCAAGTTAGTTGCAAAATGTTAATTTACTGAGATTTATTAAGATAAATAACAACATAGAATAAATTGCTTTGGCAAAAACTGTAATTTAGTATACGTGGATTGGAATCAAACCTTTAATTTAAGGTTTGAACTGAAATGTATTAAATAATTAAGTAGTTCGTCTTAATGGTAATCAAGAAATGCACTGTGATTACTGTTCTAACGATGCTATAAAGTCAAGGTAAATACAGAGTTCAATTTAAATTACTGTCCTTTCACACTAGCGGATTTTCTGCTCAGTTTTTTTTACGCGTAGCAAAACCGTCACAGTTTTGTAGAGGGCGTTGTCAATTGTTTGCCAAAACACTTGTACGAGCCCAACGCTGTCGCTTGGAAACCCGAAGGGAAAATCTGCTAGTGTTAAAACTCAATAAATATTAAAATTACGACAGATGACGTGTGCAATGCCAATTGATGGTTAGGTACTTGAACATGAGCATAAAAGGAGATGTTTCTTAGTCTCTGTGTAAAATGGTGGATGGTTCATTTGGCATTCGCGTCAGTCCACTGTCCAACTGCCTCTTCCATGGCTCGCCATTTGAAGCTCCATTTACGATCTTCTCCTGCAATTTCTGTCTTACCAATCAATTTCCATCATCATCCTCATATTTAAACGTGAAAGGTAGGTAGATGTGTGAATGTTTGCTGCTCTTTCACGCGAAAAATCTACTGAATGGATATTGATTGTATGTACTTCACAGTTATACAGTTTCCTCAATATAACACAGGCTTATCTCTATAAAATATGATCTTGGAAGATAGCTATCTCAGCATAAGAGTAAAATCCTCGAACACACCTGGGAAACCTTTAAAAGCCCTCTACATCTGGTCAACTAATCATTGACCCTAAAAACTTTCTTTCTCAAAAAGAAGTTTCCAAACCCGATTCTCTGAACACAATACGCTGCAGCAGGAAACGCTCAGCATTGTTTACGGCTAAATGAATATAAAGTAGGCTCGGCTAGTAACGAATAGTTCGCGGAACTTACTCTGTATCCGTTGGAGACTGTTAGTTTAGTTGTAGCGTTTTTGGGTCAGTGGTTTTAGTCTTAAAGGTAGAGAAGAATCTTGGGTAGATTATGGGATGAAAATATTTTAGCTTTATCGTGGACTGGTGATTTGTGGCGACTGAGATTGAAGAATGCTCGGTTTTAAATGGTGGTGGTATTACTAAGAGGTTTCCATTTTCATAAGGATAACTATACTCAGCTAAGAGTATGGAAAACTGTCAGATATGGTGCTTTGATTATGGCTAGAAATTACTTATTACTCACTCGTGATAATTAAGAATATTCAGAGGGACAAAACGCAGAAAATTATATTTTCTTATTTCAAAATAGTTATTTGCAGATAACAGTTGCATAAAATGCATGCAAATCATTCTGCTCTATCCTGCAGGAAATAATCTATTTAGGAGAACTTAAATGTTTCCTTAATAAAAATAAGGAACGTCTAACGCAAAAACTAGCATTATCCTCTTTATCGTATGATATGAAGATGTCACCTAAATCTTAATCTTTAGGCTACTCAAATAGAACAAAATATAAAAAGAAAACACAAAAGGTAAGTAATTTGTAAGCTCTAAGTGCTCACCTCATGAACAGACTTTTCCAATTAGCCACGGTGTGTATAAGCGAAAGAAATTCCCATACAAGAACAGTTGCTTTGCAGCCATTTTACTTTCACTGCTGATGGTGACAGTAAGAAAAAGTTTTACTATTAGTAGTTGTCCCTCGTTATGTATGTATTTTTGTAATCGTCCAACCTGATTATAGCATTGTCGAAAAGCCAAAATTGATTCGCGTCCCAAGAGAGCTTTAGTTAAGCTCAAAGTTTCTTTGCCAAAACATAACAACAATTTTGAGAGAATCAGAAATTCAATACCATTGGGCAGTCAACCGGATATGACTTAAATCTGTAGGTACCCAACTGCTTTACCATTTATATGAGGTACAGTCGACAGCAGGTCAACGTAAACGAATCTGTCAAATTTTACCAGTCAAACATTAACCTACCTCCATTGTGATAAGGTTGAAAATCGATTGCAGAAATTTGACAGATTGTGGTAACTTGATGTGTTGTCGTCTGTACATAGGAAAGTCACGAGGGTTTTCTTTATCCCATGTCGAAATCTGCCTAGGGAAAAGGCTATTATAAAATTTTATTTCATTTCATGAAAAAGATTCCTCAGAATTTGGCACGCATTATACATTACCACTTCATATAAATCAGAAGGAAGGATGTGCTGGACCATATTTGTCCCTTTATCATGAGTTGCCGACAAAACCGCAGAATAAATTTCCCAATTAATAAACCCAAACTTAGCACCTTAAACCAGCAACCACGTAAGTCAGTAAAAGTAATTGACGCCACCAGCGGCGACAATAGACGGAAACGTTGCACCAACCCCATGGATGCGTGACAGAGTTGTGAAATGCGCAGTGACACACTGGCGGAACGAATTGATAGCTACAGGATGTTGCGCTTGCTATTGTGCTGTTCGAGAGTAGTTATAAGTGGTTAAATTCTTGTGGTGTTATTACAAAAAAAGTTGAGCGGACTTTTAACACGTGTTTAAAAAGTTTTTTTTTTTATCTGGCTATTGGTGTTTTGATGTGATTTAGAGGTTTTCTTTTGCGCAGCTGAAAGTTTTAAATTCTCGCTGAATTCACAGAGAGAACCAGTTATAATATCCATGTTTTTTTGTCCTTTGCGCCCCAAGGCTTTTGGAAATGCGAGCAATCCGACAGTGGTATATAAAGCTAAATCCTTACTAGACCAAGACGCCCTGATAGGCTGAAAATGAATGATAGTTATCACGGCTATTTACAATAGTTCGTACCGTGACAGCCCACGAACTCAGACTTACCATAATTCTTCTTAAGTTGATTAACTTAGCATTACTTACTAAAATGGTTATATTCCATAATTATCATTAATACATTACATAGAGGTTATATTCAAAAACTTCCACACAAGCAACAAACCACCTCACACACACATTATGTCTATGTAGCAATAATATAAACACTTTCAAAATTACAAAATAAATTGAAATACAATTTCTATGCAACATATTCACTGCATATAATACAATGCTACCCAACCGTGACGATCGTGTGTCGTTGCGAAAAACGGAGATGCGGCCGCGAGATGCGTACGCATCGGCGCGCGCGCATAATAGTTTTATTGCGAAATTAGACCTTATTTTGTAGTCATAAAGTTGGTTTTGCAACGAGGAAAAATAATAGTGGTAGGAAGGTATTTGATTGATTACTGATAGGCAGTTATTTTCTTAGATTGAAGTATTCGATAATTTTTGATATGTTGAAGGAATTTTCGAGAAAATTTGATTTTTATTGATTACCAATGGATATAATGATATCATGGCAATTGTTATTTAAATTCTCAATAGCTATTCATGAATAATAGATAATAGATGAGCCCATTGATAGATTTGTTAATCAAAACAATTTTTATGCTTAGTAAAATAAATATATCCAGTAAGAAAAATCTACTAATATTATAAATGCAAAAATTTGTAGGTATTCCTTATTTTTTCTAAGGCTTCCTTATTTTTTTTTTATTCGATGGGGAAACATCAGATGACCCTTCCCGCTGTGAGTGACAGCGTGAGGGAGTATCAGACTTTTACTGACTAAAACCCTCCGTGTTCCTTTGAGAGCCCCTTGTATGCCAGGGCCGAGTTAACTCTTTCGAACAATCCGCAGCAGTAATTACATCCTTCGCTTACAAAAGTTAAGCAATACTTAATAAGGTTCATGATGGGTGACCAATACACAGCGTGACAGCTATATTTTAAGATGGTCGTGCACTTAGCTATATCGTTAGAGTAATGTATAGTTATCTTGATTACCAAACTCCCATTTAGTTTATGAGGTAGTGCTCCGAATAAGCTTGGTTTTATAGTTTTTAAATACCAAGGGAAAAATTGTGTCTTCAGGAGTAAGACTTGTATGTGTGTTTGGGGCTACGGCGTTATTCGAATGGGTTACCGCAGCTTGTACATACGGGCTCTAGAAGGAACTTTGGCGAGTTTTAATCATTAATTAAAAGTTTGACAAAAAAGGCGATCACTCTCTACCTATGCCTCTTACAGCCACTATTTATCTCTATTGAATGGATATATTGATTCCCTATCATAAAATATTGCTGACAAGGATGAAAAGTTTGCCCAGAAATATAATAATAGTACACTTTCCTGGTCTTTTATTTAATAATATATACAATCTTAATTTATAGACACATATCAAAATCTACGTCTATATATATTTACACTATAATAGTACACTGTAAAGCCTAATGAGGAAATCACAAAACTGCTGACCCACTTCCTTCTTTCCACTTCTGGCGAAAGATGTATTTGTTCATTTCATCAACCAATTATTGTTATCCCACAATTTAACACGAAAACGCGTAAATACAAGTAAAATACCCATTAAATACACATTTCCTGAATTAACAGCCAAAAAACCCAATTCCTCAATACAAAAACATATCATTCAACCGAACAATAAAATATAGCGTGAAGTAACACGATTTCGCTAGCTATAACCGTTTACTGTCTTGAAAATTGCGCTTACGCCGCTGTCGTCGAATGCAACACGTCGTAAAATTGAAGGAATATGCGAAAACGTTATTTCGCGAATGTGTATGCATTTTCTCTCTCTTATGTAATGCTTACATTGTCATGGTGATGAGGTGTTCGGTTCCTGGAGTTGTTTGGGTCATTTTGAATAAGGAAGGTCGTGTGCTATCGTTTTTGGAATATTGTGAGTGCTGAATGATTTTGTTTAAACTGGCTCGATTAGCCGTTTTGTTTGTCTTCAGCCCTACGTGATTTCTTGTCCAGTAAGAAATCATCAGATGACCCCTCCTGCTGTAGGTGCAACGTGAGGGAGTGTGGGACTTTTATTATGACCCACTTTGTGTACCTGGGCCACGGTATTTCTTTCGAAGAGTTTCACAGCTCCGGTAGGCTTTGGCCGTAGTGGCCTCACTGTTGGCCCTAACTCTACCATGTATTTTTTTCGAACCACCTTTACTTAATTCATAATATTAATTATGATGTATAATAATAATGGCGTCCAGTCTCTTTAAAAAGCTTAGCTAGCTGCGAGCCAGCAACATAAATATGTAGACAAGCATTTGCGCAGACACAGGTGCACTCCCTATTCCTCTCATAGCCCGATGGGATGGCAATCCAACATGGAGAGTGATCAGGCGCAGGACCGACATTTAGGTGGTATCCGAAGCACATGTAGGTGTATCAATCACCAACTTTCAAACTACAAAAAACTAACAGAATATAATATACAGTTTTAAATATATACCTACTTGCTTAATAATTCCTGGCAATCCCAACTGGTAGGTACTTAATGGAATCGAATGTTTCTATTGAATCTAACAATAAAATGTCTAATGTATGTTTGTGTTGAACTCATTATACTTTCACTAAGTCCTAGTATTGGTCATAAGTTTCAATAATAGAAGCAGTATTATTCCTACTTATGGGTATTTAGAATTAAATTTCAAAGATTTTCCAATAGTTAAGTATCGCAAGCTTATTCACTATTTTCAAATCTGTCTGTCACGTTTGAGTCTGCCTTTGTCGCTATTTGATTTAGTTTTTCATCTTGCATACTTCTTACTTTACTCAAATGACATTATTTCCAGCCGTATCGTCCTACACACAATCAGTCCACCGCCTCTTGGCCGTCTCCTTCCTCTCCTTCTCTTCTTAACACAGAAATTACTCAGATAAATAAATTGAGTATAGCACCAAAAACCTACTCCTCGTCACTCCTATATGTACCAAACAGGCTGGCAGTGTTGAATCGGATGGCAATGCTTTGCCATTGGCCGAAATAAAACTCCTCCTTGAAAAGGAGGTGTGCACTCGGTCTAGGGCATGCAACTCCGGAATTCCGGAATTCCGTAACTCCGGAATTCCGGATGATTTTTCAGTTCCGGAATTGAGTGGAATAATTCCGGAATTCCGATATTCACATACTTTTGATATTTACTTTTTTTTTATTATAATCTTCTGAACGCACGCAATTTAACGTCTATGGAATATTCCGCTAATCGAATGGGCCCCCGCATTGCTCAGGCTTTAATGGACCAAAGTTCATACCAAAGCTCCGTTCAGGCTCGTCCTGGTTAAGTATCGCCATATGTACAAGGTAGTCTAGTAACACCTGGATATGGTTAATATTCTCCAAATGTTCAAAATGCACCTANCTTTTTTTTTATTATAATCTTCTGAACGCACGCAATTTAACGTCTATGGAATATTCCGCTAATCGAATGGGCCCCCGCATTGCTCAGGCTTTAATGGACCAAAGTTCATACCAAAGCTCCG
>NWSH02000613.1:11839583-11849593 GCA_002382865.2 Heliothis virescens | reverse complement strand
GTGAAATAATTATGCCAAGTTACCTAGGTATATTAGAATACCTACGTTTATTTGTTAAAATAAATATATATCAGCAAAGTACGTTAATGTTAAAATGTGTATTTTATTGTATGTATGTATGTATAGCTCCCTATACCTTTGCCCAGCAGTGAGACTCGGCAGGCTAGCCGTATATCTGTATGATGTATAGTAAGTACATAACTTTGATAAATAAAAACCATAAAATAAAATCGATATTTATTTTCCCATCACTAAAAAATATGAAAACCTGCCAATTTTCAGTGCGGTACGGGGTGCATTAGACCCCACATTTTATTTTACCCATAGAATCTAAACTAATTAATTTTACCACGGGCGGCGGCAGAATTAGGTTAATCAACTCATTGTTAATCATAATCAAGAAAAAAGCCGCCAATTTTGTCTTATTTGGCGCCAAAAAAAGGATTTAAGTCTCCTTCGGGCGGTGGGGTTTAATACGCCTCGTGCCGCCACAATGTCGGGTATTGGACGAGGTTTAAAACAACTCGTAACGCAGTACTGGAAAGTAAAGATAAATCTGTGCCGCAGTGAACGTGTTAATCAATTATTGTGAAATACTGTATAATGTTTAGTAAAATAACGACGTATAGGTATTTCTATTGCTTCATGTTAGTCAACCTACCTATGTATGTATCAAGATAATAGCTTCCGCAAGCTGTTTCACCCGCGTCCTTTGGGAATTACTCCGTGCAACCAGATTATAGCCTTCCTCAATAAATGGGCTGTCTAACACTGAAAGAATTTTTCAAATCGGACCAGTAGTTCGCCTGAGATTAGTGCGTTCAAACAAACAAAATCTTCAGCTTTAAATTCTTAAGTATAAATAGATTTGGGTCTTTTGAACTAATCATTGAAATAAGCGGCAATACCCTTATGGTTAAGGAGTCGGCCTAGAGATCGATAGGTCCTAGAATCGAACCTGTACACTCGTCCCTGAGAAGCAGGTACTTTAACCAATAGGGCACCACAACCATAGACACCAAAACTATACCTGCCTACTTTTATTCCTTTTTCCTTGACCTATCCCACATATGGTGTACCCTTTATATATCCCACCTTTTGGAATCCTGCCCAATTCACCACCGAAGCGTAAAGCAAGCCAGTACCAACCATTGAATATTCATGTACGTACGTAACTATCTACTAACATCCAATGCCGTATTGTTTGTTTGACAAATGGGGCCATATCCCACCAGTCTGTCTGTCCGTCCGATTGTCTGTTGTTGAATGGAGTTGACAAGGTCGCTCGTGAGTAGTATGGTTTAATTTCGTTAATGGCTTTGTATTTTGTTTGTAACATGGTTTAGAAGTATTTTAATGATGGTGTAATTTGTATTAGATATTATGTAGCATGCTGTAGATGGATGGAGAGGTTGAGGAAAACCAAAGAAAAGATGGATGGGTTGCCTGAAAGGTGACATGAGTAAGAATGGAGTGAATGTCAGTATGACGAGTGACAGGGAGAAATGGAAGCCGAAAACATATTGCGCTGTCCACAAATAAAATTGGGAACAGGGCAGGAAGATGATGATTATATATCATGCCAGATTTACAGAATGTTTCTTAGTGGTTAAATCACCAGTTTCCAAAGTACGACTGTCCGATTCCAGATTGGGTAAGATTTTCAATGTATATCTTGGACACCACTGATGGAGAAAATGTGAAGGAAAACGTCTTGAGGAAACCTGAACTTCAAGATTTGAATTCCGTCTCCAGCAAACGCTCGTTCTTTTTCTGTATGAGAAGAGCCCTGTGCTCAGTGGGACGATAAAAAAGGCTGATGATAACGAGACAGGCAAAATCCAGTTTCCTTTATATTTCTTCACACAAAATGTTCCATTTAGGTTTAAAAGATTTATTATCATCTAGATTCGTGTGTCAGGTTCGCCTAGTTTCCTTCCAAATAAAACCCTTTTAAGAATATTACCAACTACCAGCCGTACCAGTTACGATGGATTACGTTAAAACGTGTGACTTTAATGGCATTTTCTATTGAAGTTTGTGCTATTTTACCTTATAAAGAATACTTATGAATATTAACATTAATTCATTACTTTTTTTGTTCTGGGCTTGGCAAATCAAAAAGGTAAAATTCATATTCCGGAATATTCTAACAACTTAATTTCCAAACACCCTTGTTTAATTTTGAAATGTAAATCGGAACATAATTTTGTATTTACCGTAATGTGGCTAATAACTAATGTGTCATGTATGTTGGTGTATTTAAGTATTTACGTCTAGATGAAGGTACAGGGAGTGTAAGAATTTTGCTCACTTACGGCCGTTCCCAATAACCTATCTACCTCTGGATTTGCTTACTACAGATAGAATTTTGACATAAGCCCTTACAAATCCAGGGATAGACAGAATATTGAATTCCGCAGTAAAGGACCACCCATGCATTTTGTCTTGCCCTTTGCCCTACCCAGCGTATCCAACCCCGTAATTATTATAATCGCCGTAATATTTTGCTTAATAACATCCATCATCTGCCTAGCCTTTTCCCAGCTATGAATATGGGATCGGCTTCCAGTCTAACCGGGTGCAGCTGAGAACTAGTGTTTTATTTGATGCGTCTGTCTATCTGACCTCCACAACCCAGTTACCCGGGCAACCTGATAGGTACCTATTGGTAAGACTGGTTGTCAGACCTTCTTCTGGCTTCTGACTACCCGTAACGACAGCCAAAGATGGTTAAATGACAGCCGGGACTCACCAGTTTATTGTGCCTTCTGAAACACGAAGACCTCGCTATGACATGATGGTCACCTATCCACAGACCGACCGCGCCAAGCGTTGCTTAACTTTATAAAAGATCAATCCGCACCGCTTTGACTTAGCCACGAGTTCTTTTTCTAACAACATAAATAAAACCTAAAATGATTTTACCAAACACCAATACAAGTAAAGTCATACTCATAGAATTAAACCTGTCTAAACATTAAACTGCTCACACGAAAGTCATTTAAATTCTGAAGTAGTCATCGTTTCTTTTGACAAGTACAGACGGCACCAAGTCAACCTACCCGAATCTGTAAAATTTTATTAATCGAACATGAACCTTCCACTATTGTGATAAGGTTGAAAATATGTTGAAGAAATTAGACAGATTGTGGTAGATAGGCGTGTTGACGTCTGTACAACCTTCCAACAAAAACGTATTGAAGAAAATCATCAATTCTATTTTGCGACGACTTAAGCAGTTTTTTTTCTTTACCAAAACTAATTCACACGCCGTCCGTCAACGGTAGCTGTGACACAGTGTAAGGAAATGAGTAGGTAAAGTCTGTAGTGTTTATATTTTGGTTAAGGCATGATTAGTTTCAATATTTTGTTTTATTGGGATAAACAAGTTAAATGCTATCATTATTCTATATCTATACATCTATACATTTAATTTCAGACACACATTTAATTTCTTTATTTGAAACATGACATTTTTTTAATTTTTCAAGAGTAGTTGTATAATAGTGTAATTCATAAAGTTTATCACGACTGAATATGACCATACTGTAATTATATGTACACACATAATTTTTAATGAAAATCGTATATTTGGCCACTAAAAAGAAAAATGTTGTATTTTTGTTCCCACTTTTAAATTCTTAAAGAAATCCGCAAGAAAAATAATGTAAAAATAAATATTTTACTAATACTACCTTGCCTTACTGCAAATTCTACACTACGGCCCACTACAATCACGTCCTTGCATGACATAGCAGCACGTTGCTAGGCAACTAGTGTTGGGACACGATAATATCGATGTCACCTCCCAAAGCCAAGCTCTAGGTGTCACCTTAGCTATGTATTACACGCGGTGTGTAAAATGTATTCTTCTATTTAGATTAGATTTTGTGATACAAGGATAAAACTATTTGCGTTTTTTGGTATAAAATTGAGGTCATATTAATGTGTTTTATTTTTTCAAATTTCATTTCAAGTTAAGGTTACTTAAGGTAAATTATAAGGTAACTTAAAAAATGTTTACTGCACTATAAGTACAGACGAGAGCACGTCAACCTATGAATCTCTAAAATTTTATCTATCAAACATTAAACTTCCACTATTGTGATAAGGTTGAAAATCTATTGCAGTTTGACAGATTCTAGTAACTTGATGTGCTGTCGTCTGTACAACTATATTTTTTTTACCAAAGTATACTCGTCGTGACTTGGCTGGGTGACGCCTTACCTGAAAAAACAACATAAGTGTTATGATCAAAAAAAAAATATTAGATTTGATAAAATCGTAGACGAAAATAAGATAGTGCATAACATTCGTAATAATTCAGGAAAATATGTTTACAATTTTTTTTGGTTTTAGTTTTTTTTTTAATTCCTATTTGCAACTAAAACATCAAATCTTATGTGTGATTTTGTTGTCATTTTATGCCTTAGAATCCAATTATTCTACATGAATAACTTTGCCTACACAAAACTAGAAAAAATATCATGTAAGTTCTACTTAATCCTTCGGAAAAATTTACACATTTTGTCATATTTGTAGTTTTTTTAATACAAGCTGATCTATGCCTAGGTATAAATTAAGTATTCTCTTCTATACATAATCCAGGCCAGACTACCGCGGATGATGGACAGACAGACAAGTGAGCCGAAAGCCGACGGCAACCGGCGCGTGCGCCGATTACTAAGCCAGTAGTCAATGAACAGACTCACTTGTTACCTACTGGGTATGTAGGTAGCTTTCATGGAGCTATAAACACAGATTATTACTATACACTAACTGCCAATTTCATAAGTTCCAGATAAAGTCCTAAACAGTTATCTGACAGATATTCCATAGAAATGTTTTTTTATTTTTTGGCTACTTTTGTTTGGCATTATCTGGCAGATAGCTATCTAGAACTTTACCTGGAACCTGTGAAACTGGCCCGTAATGTCACAATATTGAGAAGGGCGGTTAGATAAGGTGACAGTTGGTGAAATAAGGTTTAAGGGTTTTGACGCCGTCGTTTCGTGGATGGGTCACCATCTTTTTACTTCCATGAAATTGTGCAGATAGTCTCGGTTGAGATATCGATCAGAAGTCAGAAAACCATATTCTAAGTAAGTATACTCAGAAAACCAGTCTATGAGATTTTTGGGGACATTTTTTATTAGAATTATCTCAGGTCAAATATAAAATTTGAAGCCTGAAAAGCAAGCTGTGTGTAATGATCCTTTTCCTACATAGGTTTTTAGGACATGGGAATAAACCTCATTAGATTCGCTCCACTAACCATAACTCATATAAAATTGAAATCAATCAAATTTTTACTGACCTCAACAACATCGACTCTCGATATTACTTACTTTGAAATGCTCAAACGACACTTAACGTTAAGATTTCATTTATTTAAGAGCCCGTACACTGCAAATTTTCGTCGGCCGATAGTTTGTTCGGGCTCATACTCGTAAATCAGTATGAAATAAATGGTAGTGCGCACATTACAACGATCAGGTATTTGGTCGGTACCAGACCGACTGAAAACTTTGATGTGATTCACGATTTCCTTTTAAAAAACAAACTAGCCAACTATCGGGCAACTATCTTAAGTCTGTAGTGTCTGGGAGGACGATTGCTCAATTTCACCAAGATCCCCTATACTGCCACCTAAGTATGGATCCTTTACTTAAAAGCTCCCCTTACCCAGCCCCTAAGTTGAATGTAGTTTCACCGACATTCTGACCCCTAACAGTTGGTGAAAACGAAACTGTCGTCTAACGGTCCCCCAAATCTTGAACCTTGTTAGGGGATCCCAAAAACTTAGGGGCTGTTTGTGCAATTAGGCATAAGTGTGACTAAGATAGAATGATATTTGAACCTTTAAAATTGAGTGGAGTTTGAGCATTCGACCATTTGTATCGAATAAGAAGGCAGGGCCATTAAGTCCGAACGTTTTGCTATATAAGGCTGAATTAGATCTACTATATGCTCCAAATACATTACATAAATACCTATTAAGGACATATGTGCTAGTAATAGTTTGATTTATAACTTAATTCAATCAGGCGTTACATTGTATAAGCGTCCATTTCGGCTTAGGAATGTGAAAAAATGTATCGTATATTTTGACACCGCTGATTGTGGAATTTTTATGCAATTATTGGTAAATTCTTGTTGCCTCGTTGGTCTAGTGGTCGCATAGCCGACTGCTGATCACGAGGTCTCGGGTTCGATTTGTGGGTTTTAGAGACTTTCACAAAGCAGCCCGGAGTTGGAAGTTGGTGATTGATACACCCGTGCATCGGAGAGCACGTTAATGTCGGTCCTGCGCCTGATCTCTCTCCGGTCGTGAGGGAATAGGGAGTGCACCTGTGTCTGCGCAAATGCTTGTGCACTATAATATGTCCTGCGCAGCTGGCTGATCTCCTTATATGAGAACAGCCGCCGTGGCCGGCAATCGGCTAGGATGCCATCATCAAATTCTTGAGAAGTTAAACAGATATAGTAAACCCTTCTTTCCCTAACCGGATAAAAAGAAGCCTTTAGGTTATTCTGATGTATAAATAATATTATTACCAAATTTTATTAAAAACCGTTCAGTCTAGAAGGATTGCTCCCCCGCGTTTATAATATTAGTGGGACTGAAAGAAAAACATTATGGTGGGATATAGTGATAGAATATGACGCTGTTCATCATTATACTAGGTATTTATTAAATTCTGGCCCTATAAAACCCTCCCTAGCATTGCATCTCATTCTCAAATATGCATACCCAAATAAATGTAGGTCTCATGTTTTGCCTAATGAGCGTTAATCTGCAAAATAATAAAAAATTAAAACACCCATCTTCTACAAAAAGACTTGTTCGTGACCCATTTTTCAAAACCACTTCTACCAATACCTTATAAGTAAGTTATCCATCATACTTAACTAACAGCATGTAGAAAAGTCTTTAAAGATTTTTTTTATTTAGATCGTAGACAAGTATCGATCATTATCTGGTGACACCCGTTCGATGGGAACTGCGCAGGAGTCGATTCTGTAGCGTTTTTGTCGCAAACGGGTTGTACAAAATTGGTGTTAGTAAGTGCTATTTTTAGTTGTGAGATGTTTTAGAGGGTAATTTAAGTAGGTTGTTAATCCTACTAATTTCATAAATGTGAAAGTTTGTTTATTACTCCTGAACGCAAAAACCACTGGACGGATTTTGATGAAACTTGGCAGTAATATAGCTAATAAGGATAACAAAATATAGGCTACTTTTTATCCGTGGACGGTAAGTAGTTCTCTCGGGAAGCGTTTTTTTCTGGAGAAAGAAATCTGTACGGTAATACCTAATTAATTCAATCTTGTAAGAAAAACGCTTTCAATATTAGTAATTATTATTTCTGTACGAATAACCTTCCTCATATACCTACTTAAAAACCTAGGTTTATTACGAAAATCCCACTAATTGTATACTAATCCGAGAAAGCCGGAAACTAGTACATTAATTCCAATTTACAAGCAAATTCATGTAGATTAAAATATCTGATTCGAAAACTGTCGCATAAAACCCATGAATTCAAAAAGGCCTTAAAATAGCCATGTTTATTTTGATCCAGAGGTTTCTATAACTGGTATACCGGGATCAGGTATGGACAAGAAAATCCTCCTTGACCGTTAGTGAGACGAGTCTAGCACAGTATTGCGTCCCTTGCCTTAATTAGTAAAGAAAAAACATCGCCGCCATCTTGGTTTTTTTCGCGGTATTTTTATGCGGACATATTTGTTTGGAGAGTTTTAAATTATAGACATAGAATTTATTCTTTCCGTAAAAATAGAATGAGAACTTCCTCCTTTTTGGAAAGTCGGTTAAAAATAGGTACTAAATGTGAATTTTTCATTTTGTGTTCTGAAAGTTTTAAAAATAAATATTTTATTTTAGAACTTGAGTCCATAAGTAAAATTGATTTTATTCAGGTTGATACTAGATATCAATCTGTCAACAGTATAATAACAATGACTACGTAACAGTTCTCCCATTAAAATAAAACCCTAATTTTCCATAATATGAGTAGTTATCTCAAGATCCCCTTTTCTGCTCTGCTTAAATATAGGCATCTATAATGAATTTGCACTACTACTAAGTATATTTGCTAACCAATCAGGAATGCTCCTAGAAATGCTCTAGAAATAATATGAGGACTGCGTAAGTATTTATTCTTGGTCATCATTAAGCATGGACCACACAAGATCCGAGGGTTGATTTATATGCACTGAGTGTAAATATTATTATTATATGTACAGACGACAGCACATCAACTTACCCAATCTGTCATATTCCTTCAATAGATTAATTTAAGTTTAATGTTTGATTGGTAAAATTTGACAGATTCGGGTTGGTTGACCTGCTGTTGTTTGTACTTAGGCATTACATTTGGATGCAAAGAAATCTGGACAGCATCAGATGTCATAATTTTGAAAAAGCAGGATATGAGTTTAATTGCTACCGTTTTGATCATCTGGTTATCATAAACAATCAAAATGATTGTACAAGGAATATGTCGGATGTTGTGCTTCTCCACATATGCAAAATTACGAGCATAGGAAGCAATCTGCCTTTCTCTTTCATTCATAATAAACAACTTAAAATTAATACTCGACACTTAAGATAACTGCCTATAAATAAACATTTTTATATGTAATTGTTTTATTTGGATACATTTTCATAAATGAAACTTGGGAATGAGGACCTAATACGGCCAGTTTTACAGATTCGAAATAAGGTTCTAAACAGCTATCTGACAGATAATTTTGCCTGTGACCACTAGGCCATCGAGGCAGTTTACTGCAGTTGAAGACATCTATTCCACTTGCATCAAAATTCTTTCAACCATTACCTAATTGTCACGATAGCTGAATCTAATCGCTTAAATATAACAATTTACTTTTCTAAGTTTTCAATTATCTACAAAATCGATATTTAAAGTTATCGAGAACATTATAATCAACCTTGACATGATTATTTTAATTAAATACCATCATTGACTTTATTTACTTTTTATTTTAATCAATTTAATGCATCTTAGGCTTCAGGGTTCCGTTGATAGATATCCAAAGGGTTAAACGGAACTCTATTACTACTAACTCGACTTCGCTGTCCGTCTATCTGTTATAATGATAGTTACAATTTTCACAGATGATGTATTTCTAAACTTCTAAAACAAAAAAGTGAAAACTAGAATCAAAAATATGTGGTTCCTTCACAAACAATTGTTATTTTTTGTCGTTTCACAAATAACGGAACCCTTCGTACAAGTCCGTCTCATACTTGGCAGGTTTTTGTGAAATTAAAAATGTAATCTCCAAAAAACTGTTCATTGAGTGAAGGAAGCATAAGGTACCGTGAAATGGTACAGACAGCAGGTTTTTAGATCTTTTAGTTAATAAAGATAATTTTTAAAATCTGGGTCAAGATTTGACGGTGGCATTAAAAGTGAGATTTTGGCAGCGTGAAGTGGGCTTAAAAAAGGCCTGGTTATCTATACTAATATTATAAAGCTGAAGAGTTTGTTTGTTTGTTTGTTTGTTTGTTTGTTTGAACGCGCTAATCTCAGGAACTACTGGTCCGATTTGAAAAATTCTTTCAGTGTTAGATAGCCCATTTATCGAGGAAGGCTTTAGGCTATATAACATCACGCTGCAACTATTAGGAGCGAAGAAATAAGGGAAAATGTGGAAAAAACGGGAAAGATTATTCATCCTTGAGGGCTTTCGTTGCGTGCGCTGCGAAAACGGTTCAAGATACCAAAAATATATGTACGAAAGAATTATTCCTCTTGAAATGAGCTAAAAAAATGTCCGCGACAGTATATGTCTATCTTTTAAGATTAACTCTCTAGAACCGTTTTTATGGTAATCTTTGGTGGAAATGAATGCATTATTTGTTAAGAGTTGTATCAACGTAATAATATTAATCTTTATCCAAATAAATAACAAATATTGTTGTTGATTAAGAGTATTTAATCTATACTAATATTTAA
>NWSH02000613.1:11822856-11834975 GCA_002382865.2 Heliothis virescens | reverse complement strand
AATAGGGGTTTAGTAATTTGTATAGAAGGCTTATGATTTTTGAAGAAAGTGACATGAAATTTTGAAGATAGGTTTCTCTAAGGGTGTAGACATCGCATCGCATTTTACGAAAATATACTCCTAGGTGAGTACAACGGGGGTTGGTAGTTTGTATGAAAGTCCTATGTTTTTGGTGTGTTTACCTGATGCAGAACCGCAACAGACGAGCTAAACTATAAGAGATAGAAGAATGGTGCCATTGTAAAAATTTATCCACGTGATGAAATTTTTCTGCTGAGATATTTAATTTGAAGATCTAGAACACCTTATGTGGAACTTCAAGAGCCCAGCTATACTATAACACGTGTAGGAATGATGTCTTAGCAAAAGTTGTTTAAACTGGTGGGTTGACTTACAAAAACAAGTCGCTACCGGGCTCTTAGAATACGACATCAGATGTTTCAGATCTTTGATTTTGACGACCCCGTTATCGCTGGCATAAGCGACATGATCCGCGTACGAAGTCGCGGGCAGAAGCTAGTTAAAAATAAATGTGTAAAGGTGTCTTTATTTTTAACTGACTTCCCAAAAGGCAGGTTCAGTGAAGTGTATTTAGTGACGACTTTTATTTATTTTAAGTCTACTTAATTTATGATCTTTCTTTTTTTGGGAACTCAGCAGATGATCCAGCTGTGGGTGACAGCGTGAGAGAGTGTCAGACTTTTACTGACTAAAACCCATCGTGTTCCTTTGGGAGCCCTTTGTCTACCTGGACCGCGGTAACTCTTTCGAACAATCCCGCAGCCTAATTATGAAAGTTTGAATGTGACTAAATTAAGTTTACCTACATCGGATAAAGAATATTTGAGTAAACAGAAGCAATAAAAACAAAATACTTTTGTAAAATTATGGCCAAACTGAGTTTAATTTTTTGACAGTAAATATTCTCAACAGCCAAAATGAAATCATAGAAAAACCAAACCATTTGTTACCACCAGATGCTCAAACAATAACATTACTCACTTGCGTTATTCACTGTCTGAGCATTCGACTTCCCGCTGTTGACAATGCCAACATTATCTTACAAAACATACAAATTTATGCAGAATCAATGGACACATCATTCTGGCTGCGTCTTAGAGCATGTAACTCACTGGACATGCCATTAGCGAACTTTTGTCCTAACGCTACGAGCAGTGGCGGACTATGCCCGCCAGAGCCCCAGGACAAAGGTGGATGAGGCCCCCAGCTTCGTTGACAGCGCTTAGTTTTTTTGCTAGGATTTACGTCGAAAAGTGAAAACTGATAAAGTTGAGGACTCAAAAAGAAGCAAGCAAAAATAAAAAAGAACTAGAAGTTAGGGGCCCGTGGAAGCATATGGGGTCCGTCCCCAAAGACCGTAGGCCCGGTTCAGGCTGCCCCTTCCACTTCCCTTAGGCCGCCACCAGGGTACCTACGAGTCACATTCACATATAGTATTTACTTACATTTGATTTTGCATAAGTTACCCATACTATTTGTTTCGTTGCACGCCACCTCACCAAATTGGCAGACATTTTCGCATAGATACTAGTGCATTTGGCGGTTCCAATTGGTTTAAAGCTCTAAAGATTGTATTAACAAACATAATGTTCAAGGTCTTTGGAAATACACTCGTTTCCCGTGGTTTTTGCTCGTAGGTTATAGGAATCAAAGTACCAATGGATCTTATATGAGAGTACCTACTGATAAACCGACTGCGAGAATGGGTAATGTTTTGTGGAGTTCTATGGAAAACTTAATTATATAGGTCGAAGGTCCCCGGATCACGATTGTTCAGCTTGTATCTACCTTTTCAGTTCGTTACATAAGATTTTTCATTCAGACAGGTTTTCGTTTTCAATATGGTAGCTAAATGTAAAAGGAATAAAATGGTACCTTAAGCCTTAAGTATTTTTAGGATACCACTTCGTTTACTCGCTCTTGAAAAAAATTGGTTTAGAAATTATTATTACTGAACACGTGAACCGCCAAGTGTCCGGCAGACAATAGTTTTTCTATTGTGTCTGGGACCGAGAAATTATTGAAAGACGTAAAAGGCTAAACCAAACGTGTAAAATCTCGTATACCTACGTACAAACAGAAACAAAAAAACTAAATTATTTAACTTTATATTTATAGCATTTAAAAAAATATTTTATCACAGTCATAAAACCAAACAAGCTTGCTTCTGCTACCGTATTTCAAGTCACAAAAATATTCTACTCATACTCAAAACCCCGCCCCCAACACAAGTACATCATAAAAAATATATTAGTCACACACCAAAGACCATAAATGGACTTCAAATAAAAATATGCATCTAAAATGCATAGTGGCCCATTCATAAGTCGTTAGCCATATTAGTAGGGGTCAATGGCCTCGTGAATTGTGATCGACGCCAGCGCATGCGGCGTATTGTTTTTTAAGCTCGTTAGCTTATGGTTGGGAACCATAGCTTGTGTTTGTGAAGTTTTTCAATTTAGGTTACGTTTTTTTATTTATGATATACTTAGGTACATGCTAAATAACATTGAACCTTTAATTTGTAGAAAATATTCGAAATACTGGATATTTATAGTTCTTATCTCATATCTAGATACATCTTATCTTATAGGGAGTGCACCTGTGTCAGCGCAAATGCTTGTTCTCTATAATATGCAGGACATATAATAGTGCACAAGCATTTGCACAGATACTGGTACAGCTGGCTGATTTCCTTATATGCGAACAGCCGCCGTGGCCGACAATCGGCCTTCGACGCCATTATAACTGAAATTCATTTAATTCATATAAAATTCAGTACATAAATTACTTACCAAAAGCTTAAGACTACGAGTCAAAAGACCTATCTATAGTCCATTATTATTTATTGCTGTATAACATTGCTGCTTCACAATCTTTTGTTTCTCAAGTAACATAAAATTGACGAGTACTTGAATTTATCTCTATATGCACTGATAGATCTATCACGCTCACTGCACATTGAAATTGCAGCACATTATGGCCCTACAGCGCTGTGGCCACGAAATCAGCGGACACCATCTGTCGCTTCCGTGAACATTTTGGGGCTTCAAAGTATCCGTTTTTAGGGTTCCGTACCCAAAGGGTAAAAAGGGACCCTATTACTAAGACTCCGTTGTCTGTCTGGCTGTCTCCACGCTGTATCTCATTAACCGTGATAGTTAAAAAGCTGAAATTTTCACAAATTATGTATATCTGTTGCCGCTATAACAACAAATACTAAAAAATAAAAAATAAAATATTAGGGGGGTCCCGTAAAAAAAAGATCATAATATAATGGTACGGAACCTTTCATGCGCGAGTCCAACTCACACTTGGCCGGTTTTTTTGTAAGCACTGTTCAACAGCTGTTTCCTGATTTAAATACAGGAAGTTAAGTGTTAAAGGATGAACGATTAATGTTTTAAAGCCTTTTTTGTTGAGGTTTTGCGTTGCAACGGATCTGACGCATGTGCCGTTAGTGAATGGTGTGAAACGGATGCTCACTTCATGTAGTCTGTACTTTAAAATACATGTCTTTGAGAAAGTTTTTTAAAAAATTAATAGCACAGTGCTGTTAAGCTCACAACGAAATGCTGCTAAACTGTGCTTGGAATTTTAAGATATTTAACGTGAACGAATGTCGTACTCTATAATCAAAAATATATTCTAACATTGGAATAAATTCGGTCTGGCATCCAGACCAGACAGACTCCCACGGCCACGCTGGATGCCCCGACCATAGCGTGGCGAAGAGACCCGCGACAGTTACAAAAATTCTAAAAACCTTTTCCATATAATATGACGATACACCTTTAGTCATTTTATAGAACCTCTTTCTTTCTTTCTAACAGGGCATATTAACCTTACTTCCTTACTAATGTTATAAATGAAATATAATGTTTTTTACGCTTTCACACTCGAATGATCTGATGTGATGACCTGGAGACGAAGGTATATTACTTTTTATCATACATACATGGGACGCAGTTCCCTCGGGACGTGTGTAATACCGCGGTCAGAGTTTAGTAAAACCTATAATCACATTTTTTTTCGTCTTATAAACAGCATTCGGTTGGACATCAAATCAGACAGACTCCCACCGCCACGCTCGATGCTTGTGTGTTGATTGGCAGAGCATTATGGCCTCACCGCTGTGTGGCCACGAGATGCGCGACAATTACGCATTTCCGCTGCGTTTCGGGCCCTCATCCTGTAGTTGTACATAATTTTTGTGTTGTATTGTTTTTGTAAGTGCTTTGGAGTGTAATTGGGACAGCCAAATGGCATTTTTTTTAAACTTTGTGCTTTTACTTACATGACGTTTTTTGCCTTTATATTCAGCATTGTTAAGAGTTCTCTATCTATTGTGCTTACTAAAGATATTTTGTCATAAAATATCTCTGATGTTGTTTGTACAGACGACAGCAGGTCAACCTACCCGAATATTTCAAATTTTACCAACCGAACATTAACCTTCCGCTATTGTGATAAGGTTGAAAATCTACTGAAGAAATTTGACAGATTGTGGTAACTTGATGTGCTGTCGTCTGTACATTTACAGACATCGTTTCAACTTAATCTGCATCATTGAGTGACATGATATTTCTGTTAGTCCTCAACTCAAATCACATAAAAGAAGCTCTTGCGTATTTGGTGGTCCTTATCACAAGTTAAAACAAATCTACTTACATAAATGTCCAAAAACATCCACCAACAACAAAATTAACAGCCAGTCTTTTCTATCAAAATTCACGGAATTCTTTCTCCCACTAGGTCGAGCCCTACACAAGTCAAATGAGCCGTATACAACCTACTTTTATATAGTCCATGACCCACTTTAGGGCGATCCCTGAATGCCTGTCCCCATCAAATGACGTCATATATGCACCGACCTTTTGTTTGTTTGGGGCGTTTTAAGGTGTACCCTAAGGGAAATGCAGAATTATACTAAAGTTAAATTGATGATCGTTTTTTGGTCATATTGCAGAAAAGGTTCAGTTTTTCGTCAATTTCGAAGTCATAAGACGAAATGGGAATGTCTCCTTTTATTTATTAAATAATCACAATATGTCAATAGTACCTGTCACCCAGCTGTCTATGTCTAAAATCCTGGATACAATAACAAGAAATAGGTTTGTATGGAGAATTTGGGAGTATAATTGGAGATGAGCAGTTCCAATATAAACTACCCAAAAGAAATAACATTTTTATGGCATACCTATTTTAGCCTTGCTTGGCATCTCCGAAGCTAAAAATATCCCACACTGCGCTCACCAACACGCATGCCCAGCCCGGTGAGTATGGGCAAATCCCCCCAGCTTGGGGAAGACCTTTGTCCAGCTATGGACGTTTTAGGCTAGGTAACAACCTATTTTAGCAGACTAAAATTTATATCCCACTTGATATAGAAGCCTAGTAACTATCACAGACACTTCTAATCGCATTAAACATGGTACCTATAAAATCGAAGGCATTTCCCGTAATTTCTGCGTAAGTTCCTCAAGTGATGGGCTGCGGGTTGTTCGAAAGAGTTACCGCGGCCCTGGCGCACAAAGGGCTCCCGAAGGAACACGGTGGGTTTTAGTCAGTAAAAGTCTGACACTCCCTTCCGCTGTCACCCACAGCGGGAGGGGTCATACTGATGATTTCCCATCGATATAAAAAAAAAAAAAAGTTCCTCAAGTGATCGATTGAGGGGGGGAGGTAATTACAGGACGTATCCTGGGAAGCAGCAGGTGACATCTGGTGATTACCCTCAGCCTGGACTTTCAGGTCATAAATACTTTACTGCAGTATTGTGCAACTGCGTGGAAAACCCTTTTTATAATCTTTATTGTCATCTTATAATATCAATAAATGCACATTAAATTAAAATACTCATATATAATTCAATTTATCAGAAATATTTGGGATAGGTCCCTGCTCACCACTTGCTAGACCTCGGTTAATATAAAATTTTCAAAGTACAAAATATTATAATGTAATTCTTTGCCGATTTCGATGAAAATATGAAATATTTTAGGATATTTTATATCTGGGTACATGAAAAAGGGTAATTCAATAAAAACATAAAACTCTTTTTCTGACGCAGTCGGGTAAGATATAACGAATTCGCTCCAATAACTCATGTAGGTATCTTCCATCCATCACAATTTGTTATTCAAAAACTATTGCTACACAAGAACCATGGTCACGCACCGTATCCACTATTATCTTAGATAATTGAACCAGCTGGAGAACCTATCGCCGTGCCTTCCGTACCAATCGAACATTAAACTTCCCCTATTGTGATAAGGTTGAAAATCTATTGAAGAAAGGTCACTGGGCACCTTTGTATGGAAATTATACCCACGGCGGACACAAACGAAATATAGCACGATATAATGACCTAAGGCTCTGATTTACTATGGCATAAGTCGCATCAATGTGAGGCACGGGAATCTCGAGAAAATCAGGTGTAAACACCAGTTATAATCCCTATATCAATGAGGATTACCACTGTCAGAATTGGGCCGATTTGAACAATTCTCTCTTTATTATGAAAGAGAATACACACCGATTAACCTCATTATCATCCGGCCAGGATCTGATGATGGAAACTCTGAGAAGTCGTGGGCAACTCTAGAAAATTGTGGGCATGCACCAAGTAAAAACTTGATATTCGTCGGTATATCGAGTGAATCTACATGACTGAGAAGTTTGGACCTTACCTGATGATGGAGACGACAGAAAGTCAAGAGAACTCCTCATAGGTATGTAGCAATTACTACGTGTTTGGGCTTATTTAATTCGTATTGGCGAGATCTTTGCACAGATAAAGGTTTGACTGCCATTGTGTGACATGTCAAGTTTTTACTCCATGTGCGCCCACAATTTTCTAGAGTTGCCCTCGATTTCTCAGGGTTTCCAGTTCATCATCAGATCCTGGATATCAAAATTAAGATCTTCCTTCTTTTGAGAAGTCGGTTAGCAATGCAAACTAGCGTTGTGACCTATACAATCCTCTGAAATCATTTGATTATTATATATTTTTAAACGATCCTGTACATTCTTCTCCATGGAATTTGAATGCAATATTTATATATAATGAAAGGTCTTATTATTTCCTTTAAATTAAAACCATTTTCATTCATGTCCGCCACTTTTCGCAAAGCGGGTCCAATTCGCCCAATGACCTTTGATAGATTGATGTCTGTAAAAGAGCACCGCTCATACTCGTACGTAGATTATTTGTGTGCATCAGATTTATGGTTGTGTTTGTCAATTTTCGTACGATGTGATCTCATTTGTGTGAGTGACCTAAGCTGGAATGCTATAATCTATCTATCCACTGATTTGTCATTAAAGATTAAATTTTGACATCAAATCTCGTCTTCGTCTTAGAGTGAAAACTCCTTCTTCTTTCTCCTGGAAGGTTTAGTTTACGACGACGAAACACTTACGACGATCGACGACGGTATAGGTAAATTATGAGAGATTTCAATCTCTAATTGCAATACAACAGATAGCTATAGAATTGGTTCTTCAAACCATACAGACAGAATTGTGTTGCTGGGGAGTTTGTTCCACCATTTCTTTTTCCCAACCAAAATACACGTGGTGAGGGGCGGGCGTTTTTGGGGCTGTCTTTTGTAAACATGACTTTCAAAAAGTGCTGATTTTCAACGTACTTTGAATAAATACTTTTTTATTGAAAAAAAAGATAAGTTATAGAAATTGGCCATCAATTGTTGCGTAACCTCGCTCCTCGCGCGAAAATTTTTCACTGGACGCGACTTTTTCAACTGGAGATTTTTACTCATGGCGGTTCCAACAGGTTCAATGCTCTAAGATTATTACGGACTTACAGAATCACTCGAGTGAAAATGTATTTCACTATAGTTTGCAACTCCTATTGTTGGTGGTCGTTCTATGTAAAACTTACAACATGTAGTTTTCTATTGTTGAATTGTTTTAGCCGACTGTGAAATGGGGAGGTAATGATTCATGTTATGTGGTGGTAAGAAAGTGGGGAAAAGCTTCTAACTATGCGGTTAGTTAGGAAACTCACGTATTTTTCTTTACTAGTACGAAATAGGATTTTTTCATTTCAAAATCTTTCCAAATGTTTTTTCAATCAAAAATCAGATAATGTGTTGTTCTGTTAAGAATTACCATTTCCCTATGGCTAAAAACCATCCATTTGGTTTTATTCAAACTTTACATTATTTAACCACTAGCTTCTGCCAGCAGCTTCGTCCGCTTCCCGAGGGAACTATTTCCCGTACCTGGAGAAAAAGTTGCCTATGTTGTTCCTAAGGGTCTATTCTATCTCTGTAACAAATTTCTTCAAAATCGGCTCACTGGTTTAGGCTTGAAAGCGTAACAGACAGACAGATAGAGTTACTTTCGCATTTATAATATTAGTAGGGATTTACTATTATCAACGAAAACCACGTAGGTTGTTCCAATAGATCAAACTACACAAAATCCAGACGATTAAAAAAAGCATAATTTCCTACACATTATCATACTTTACCATAATATAAAATACACCATAACATAACAAAAGAAAGGGACACTAAACAAAAGAAAACCCTACAATCAAATTTTCACACCAGTGTGAGTTATTACGAAATATACCTTTAATGACTATATTACGTCATACACGTAATTTTATTGTTACCTATTGTATTGTGTGAATGTCTGTGTGTGTTATGTACCAAGTGTCTAGTGACTATATTTCATGGGTAAACTTAAATGCCGCATGAAATAATACAGTTTGGAAGGGTTGTTTCATCATCAACCTTTTCAGTTGATTACCATTTATTTGCGTACTTTGCGTCTTAAATTACGTCAGTGTGTTACTTTTTAAGCTTGAAAAATGAAGCATTTTAAAGCGTGTAAGAGAGTTTAAAAATCAAAATAAAGTCGTATAATAGCCAGCCATGTACAGACGACAGCAGGTCAACGTACACGAATCTGACAAATTTCACCAATCGAATATGAACCTTCCACTATTGTAATAAGGTTGAAAATCTATTGCAAAAATTTGACAGATTGTGGTAACTTGATGTGCTGTCGTCTGTCCCTACCAACGTAACTTTTCTAATGTAATGTTTTGGAAGCCAATAACTGAGTAAACGTGAAGAGAATCGTCTAGAGTCTAGAGAAAACCAGGACTGAAGTCTGAAATGGCCAATCTACCTTCAGATATAATACTAATACTTGATATAATAAAACGTGATTAACGCTGATTTCTTGTATGAGAGCTCTTTGACCTGCGGTGGGACAGTAAAAAAATGATGACAAGAATCCCACAATTATTGTTTATTTTTCATTGACCAATCGACGACAAAAATAATAAGGGTCAAAAAGACGTCATGAATTTCTCCACAATACAGACCCCTAATGTACGAAGAACATAAACTCCTGGAGGCATTACGGGATTAACCGGCCTCACCCCGCGGGCTCTGGGTCGAGAGAAAGCTAAGCTGAGCCATATTCTGATGTTGGACGGTAACTTGATTTATAATGCTATTGTTTTAATTGGCTGTTAGAGATCATGTTTTGGAAAGTGCTTATGCGCATTTTTGAGTATAAATGGTTGCTGTTGAATCTTTTTAAACGCTTCATTTTTAAAGAGAAAAATTTACAATATTTCTATCTATACCTGCATTTTTTATACTTAGTTCTAAAATACTATTCTATTGTATTAATATCGTTTTTATGAATCAATTTATACTGTAACTCAATACAGTGGAAAATACTAGTAACTAGTCGTTTACAAAAAACATAAATAAATAGATGTTTAAGTATTGATTTTCACCGCTTGTTTTTTTATCGTCCCACTGCTGGGCACAGGCCTCCTCTCATATCGAGAAGGATTGAGCGTTACATTAAACACATTAAACACGGCTTAAAACAATAAAATTATCAAGGATTCACTAAAATAATCCAAAACAACAATAAAATTCACATTAAACAACACTTACATAACAGGATCTAATTTTAAAACAAAAAACCGGTTATTTACAAAAAAAACCTTAAAACCGTTACAAAGTGATAAATTGATAAAAATAATGATGGCGTCAGTGGCGGGGCTGCGCGGTTGAGCGCACGCGCATGCTACGTCACTTCCGGTCGCCTCCCCCCTCCGACTTCCGGTCGCCATTATGGTCTGTCGGGTAGTTAGGGTCGCCATATTGCTTAGTTATTATATTGAAGTGTTATGTAACGTGTTCTTAAATAGTTTTCAATCGGTACGGCAATTTTCTTTATTATAATTCGTGGTACAAATGAGTCATCCCTATCTAATAAACATGACTTTCTTCTTCTATCTTCTAGAAGATTACTAGCCTTTACCTTAAGAATCATTATCACAAAGAGACGACTATTTACTAAATAACGCTTTTCTAGGTACCGCAAAAAAAAATATTTTAAAAAAAATTCAGCTCTTGCGATATCTAGAAGCTGACAAGCTAGGTCCTATTTTTGGAGTTGGAAAAGTAAAAAGAATAAAACTGAATTAAGTTACATCATGGCATGATTTTCCTACGAAATTCTGAATAGAAAAAGGGAGAGATTTTATATTCCTACTAATATTATAAATGCAAAAGTAACTCTGTCTGTCTGTTACGCTTTCACGCCAAAACCAGTGAGCCGATGTTGATGAAATTTAGTACAGAGATAGAATAGACCCTGAGAAACAAGATAGGCTACTTTTACCCGGGTACGGGAAATAGTTCCCTCGAGAAGTGGGCAAAGCCGCTGGCAGAAGCTAGTATATAATAATGTCTATTGAATATATGTAAGAGCTAGAGAGTTACTATAGCTGTTTCACACAATACTTTCTTCGACTTATTCCTGGCATATTTCCAGCTTAGCTTTAGTTAATGGAAGTCATTACCGATAGCACGACCAGTTCCTAGTAATAGAATTATAGGCAAAATGTATAGTAGGTCTAGCACGAAGGTTTTGACGTTATGTGGTATTTAATTGGTGTGTTAACAGCTGTAAGGGCTTATTCTTTGTAAGTACATTTTATAGTAGACTGTATTGTATAAGCAAAAAATCGAAATGCGGAAGCTCTCTCAACTGAAATGTTTTTTGAAAAAAATATTGTAAATATTTTACATTCAAGAGTTTTTCGAAAATCCTATGAATTTTAATTCGAATGTACGAACGTTCTAATTGAGAACCTCCTTCATTTTGGGAAGTCGTTAAAAAAAAAGCTTTAAGGTCTATTAATACTGCGAATGATAAAATCATGCTGTAGGTATGATCTACACTTCATGTAAACTAAGATAAAATCGAAAAAAAATATCATTTTATATTTCGAATTTTTAGCCTTTAAGTTAGGCTTCCTACAAAATCTAGATTCACTATTATTAAGCTTAGCAACCCTACATGGAAATCAATTAGCATGACAATGTATTCTATAGACCTATGTTCACATTGAATGTCGACAGGTTGAAAAACCTAAAAATGACCTTAAGACTAATTAAATAAGTTGCAAATTCCATTGACAATAATTTATTGTATTTGATGGCTATTGAGTTACTAGGAATAAATTCCAAGCTCTTCACATATTTTGAGTCCTTTGACAAACTGTGTGAGTAATCTATGACCAACTCAGAACTCTAATTAGCTTATTAGCAAAGACATACTTTAACATATATATGTCACGGTAAATACGAATATTGCGGTAATTATGTATAATTACCGGGAACTATGCATAATTACCTGTGCTCGTGGTAAAGGTGATAACATCTTTCAAATTAATCACATTTACCGGCAATTATATAAAATTACCGCACCCCTTTGGTAGATGTAGTCAATAATGAAATCAAACATCGGAATCTAAAATAAAAACAGTTCAAATGAAATCAATATAAATTCAAATGTCCTAAGTATTGTGTTAAATAATGCGTATTATTCCGAAAGTTTATTTATGGTTGCAAAAAAAGTCCTAAAAATAATAGCTGAAAGTTAGGTTTTAATGACAGAAACGAATTGCTGTAAATTCGACTCCACGCAGTCTTGTCTGCCCTACCCCTAGAATGTAATTCAATATCGCGTAGGCGCGGAGGGTCGAGGCGGGCCGCGAGTTGAGGAGCAGATGGTTGTAACACTCG
>NWSH02000613.1:11806675-11819197 GCA_002382865.2 Heliothis virescens | reverse complement strand
AAAAAAAAAGATACGGTCGAATTGAGAACCTCCTCCTTTTTGGGAAGTCGGTTAAAAATTTGATGACGACTCTATTGGTCTGAGGCTTAAAGATAGCGATGGCTGCATACCCATACCTCGGTTGTGTACCACTTTTCAAGCAGTGAAGGGTTACGGAGATGTGGAGCATCGTATGCTGTCGCTAATTTTGAGCTGGGCGGTCACAGTTCATAAACTACAGGGTACCACCCTTGAAAGAGCTGTGATTGATCTAGGCAAAAAAAAAATTGCAAAGGGGCAAGTGTACGTTGCGCTTAGTCGTGTCAGGAGTTTAGAAGGTATAGTTTCGTCAGATTTGGATGCTAACAAGTTACTTAATCAACCACACGACGACAGGGCGTTGGCGGAAATAACGAGGCTAAGAAATCTATCTTCCGATAGTTGAATTGGAAAACAGATTATATGTAGCCAAGTTGTTGCCGTAAAGACATTTTCATACTTTCAACCCTTCGCTAATACCTATTCTTATTTCTATTTACACGTCAATACGAATAAAATAAGCCCAAACACGAGGTAGCTACTATCAACCGTTAAGGAGTTCCCTTAATTGCACTTTATCTTCATTGTCAGGTTGGCTTTGGTAGTTATAACATATTTTGGTGTAAATTTCTCATCAATACGAATAAAATAACTCCAAACATGAGGTAGCTGCTATCAACCGTTAAGGAGTTCCCTAAACTGCACTTTACCTTCATTGACAGGTTCCCTATAGTAGTCATAACATATTTTGGTGTAAATATCTCGTCAATACGCATTAAATGGCCCCAAACACATAGTAGTTGCTATATGTATATACCAATGTGGGGTTCCCATGGTTTTTTATCGTTTCCATCATCAAGTAAAGTCCAAACTTTCACGGTCATAAAGACTCACCCGATATTTACACGAATATCACATTTTCATCTAGTGTACCTACAATTTTCAAGAGTTGCCCTCGATTTCTCAGGGTTTCCACCATCAGATCCTGACCTGGTGACAATGGGACCCAACTGCGAGTATACTCTTTCATATAAAGAAAGAATTTTCCAAATCGGTCCAGGCGTCTTCGAGAAATCGAGTAACAAAGACAAAAAAAAACATAAAAAAAAAATAAAAAAAAATCGGTCGACTTGAGAACCTCCTCCTTTTTTTTGAAGTCGGTTAAAAAAAACCGGTTATTTAAAAAAACCTTTAAACCGTTACAAAGTGATAAATTGATAAAAATAATGATGGCGTCAGTGGCGGGGCTGCGCGGTTGAGCGCACGCGCATGCTACGTCACTTCCGGTCGCCTCCCCCCGCCGACTTCCGGTCGCCATTATGGTCTGTCGGGTAGTTAGAGTCGCCATATTGCTTAGTAGTTATATTGATGTGTTATGTAACATGTTCTTAAATAGTTTTCAATCGGTACGGCAATTGTCTTTATTATAATTCGTGGCACAAATGAGTCATGCCTATCTTATAAGCATGACCTTAAGAATCACTATCACAAAGAAACGACTATTTACTAAATAACGCTTTTCTAGGTACTGAATTAAAAAAATATTTTTCAGCTCTTGCGATATCTAGAAGCTGACAGCTTACCTATATCCGATTTTTGGAACTGGCAAAGTAAAAATAATAAAACTGAATTAAGTTATATCATGGATTGATTTTCTTACATAACTCTGAAAAGAAAAAGGGAGGGATTTTATATCCCTACTAATATTATAAATACGAAAGTAACTCTGTCTGTCTATTACTCTTTCACGCCTAAACCAGTGAGCCGATTTTGATGGAATTTAGTACAGAAATAGAATAGACCCTGAGGAACAACATAGGCTACTTTTTATCCGGGTACGGGAAATAGTTCCCTCGGGAAGCGGGCAAAACCGCTGGCAGAAGCTAGTATCTATATAATAATGTCCATTGAATATACATAAGAGAGAGAGTTACTATAGCTGTTTCACACAATACTTTCTTCGATTTATTCCTGGCATATTTCCAGCTTAGCTTTACTTAATGGAAGTCATTACCGATAGCACGACTAGTTCCTAGTAATAGAATTATAGGCAAAATGTATAGTAGGTCTAGCACGAAGGTTTTGACGTTATGTGGTATTTAATCGGTGTATTAACAGCTGTAAGGGTCCATTCTTAGTAAATACATTTCATAATATACTGTATTGTAAAAGCTAAAAACCGAAATGCAAAAGCTCTCTTAACTAAAATGATTTTCGAAAAATTCATCATAATCATCATTCGAAAAATTATTATAAGTATTTTACATTAAAAAGTAATTTGAAAGTACAAACATCCGAATTGAGAACAACTTTTTTGGGTAATATTAAATAATAAAAAAAATACTTTGATGTGTATTATAACCGCGAATAATAAAATCACGCTGTATGATCTACATCTGATGTAAACTAAGATAAAATCAAAGGAAAAAAAAAAACATTTTTTATTTCGCCACTAGCATTTCAGTTGCACTTTCTACAAAGTCTAGATTCACTATTATTAAGTCTAGCAACCCTACATATAAATCAATTAGCATGACAATGTATTCTATAGACCTATGTTCACATTGAATGTCGACAGGTTGAAAAAATAAATATGACCTTAAGACTAATTAAATAAGTTGCAAATTCCATTGACAATAACTTGGTGTATTTAATGGCTATTGAGTTACTAGGAATAAATTCCAAGCTCTTCACATATTTTGAGTCCTTTGACAAACTGTGAGACTAATCTGTGACCAACTCAGAACTCTAATAAGCTTACAAGCAAAGACATACTTTAACATGTATACATTTTGTCTTTAATCTTACTGCGACTTCATGTTTAGTCGAAAACGATTGCTATCAAATTATATCCATTATGTCTCGAGGTAAAATCAAAAGTTCTAAAAGAATTACCATTCTGGGAACATGTTTTTTTCTAGAAATAAAGGAATCAATATCTTTACAGATAGTATCAAACAGCTGGTAATACCGACTTTACGTGTACCCCCCCCCCCTTACCTGGGAAGGCACAAAAAGCCAGCATCTCTGATTACCACTCAGTAGCAGTCGTTGGTAGAATTCCACGTCAGAGGTCGTCAGGCGGATTTGCGAAAACCCTGATACAAGGGCTTCTAAGGTTATAGCACCACTCGATAAGAAGAAGACCATTCTAAAGTACTTAAGGTTTTCAACATCAACAGTTCATAACTATAAAGATCCCACAAAATTCGTGTCCCATAATAATCTTCCAAAAAATTCCGGAACATTCCTCTTAGTTGCGTGTGACCATCCACAGTTCCGTTGTTCAGCGTTTCTAAAAGGAACGAATCTTTAATATGTTACCAATTGTTCTGTGTCGGCGTGACCCATTGATTTTATATAATATGGTGTAAACCATGGTGTGCGCCTTTGATTAGCGAAATTATTCGGTCTATTGGGCTTGGTGATGCCGCATGGGACCCGGTTGTATACGGGGCTAGCCATATTCCCGCGGTTTCACTCGCGTCCCGTGAGAACTACTGCCCGTACCCGGATAAAATATAGTCTACGTTACTCGGGGATAATGTTGCTTCCCAACAGTGAAATAATTATTCGAAACGGTTTAGTAGATCTGGAGCCTATTCGTTACAAATAAACACATCTTTCCTCATCTTTCCTCTTTATATATTAGTATAGAGTACAAAAAGGATTACAGACTTTGGTATATAGTAAACGAAAACGTTTGTATGTATGAATGAATTCCTGAAAGTTTGTTCGATTTTATAACTTGGCAGTCATTTACCTTAACCATTTAGGAGAATAAAATACAGGCAACTTTTTATCCATGTGCGCAAAGAAGTTCCCTCGAGACTTGAGGGTGAAACTGCGCAATACATATGATATAATGTAAATATTGGTGATAATAAGTCAGTTAATTAAGTGCCTACCAAAGTATTTTAAATGAAAATGGCAAGAATATCACTTGATACTTTTAAGTATAGTGATTATAGTAGCCGTCTGTATGGTTTTCAACGTTGCGGTATTTCTGACGTCATCAAGGAAGCAAGGAGTTTCAAGGAATAGGGTTTATAGAGGGAATTAGTAATGACTGAACTGGTTCTAGGATTTCTGGTGTTACTGAATTTTAGAGAGGTTTCGATCGTTATTGCAAAGCGCTCACCAACACTTGCCCACTTGCCCACTTGCCCACTTGATGCCCAGCGCGGTGAGTGTGGGCAAGTCTCCCAGCAGAGGCAGCAGTTCAGCAGTCTTTCGACTGTGACGACAAATATTTATAGTTAGTTTTAAGGTATGATCTAGTGTATTAACATTAACGCATGGATATGCATTTTAATTGTCCTGACTACGTGCCGCCACTGACAATGCCGTGAGCGTGGCGAAATATTGGGCCTCCACAATTTAAATATAATTTGACTTGCCATAGACTAAGAAGAAGAAGATTGTCTTGACTTAACTCGTGGCTAGCAGCCACACGGGTTTATACTAGAAGATATCCTAGATAGCTATTATTTGAAGTATTTTTTTATACAATTCGCGTTTCTAAAGCTAACCATTTGCCTCACTGCGTAATTGTTCATACGGATATTGTTGAAAAGCTTTGCAAGTCCGAAGTTGGCTGCTATTGACCTCACAAATGACAAAATCTATTGAACACTATTGTGCATACGTAAGACGCGAAATGGCTCACATCAAAGTTATGAATAATTATAATATTCTGCAAGTTTATATAAAGTATACTGGTAACTGACCTTACGAAATCGTTACCGTACATTGCTTTAGAGGTTTGTCTATTAAATTTTTTTGACAATTAGTTTCACTACATAAAAATGTTTTTATGACCCCTGACAACCTNTATATTCTGCAGGTTTATATAACAGTGTTAACTGACCTTACGAAAATCATTTCCGTACATTGCTTTAGAGGTATGCCTATTCAAATTTTTTGACAATTAGTTTCACTACATAAAAATGTTTTTATGACCCCTGACAAAAATGGCGCCGGATTCCGGTTAACAATAGTTCTAAATAGGCGTTTGCAATTTGCGTTGCTATTCACGCACGCATTTTTGACGTCAAGGACAGAATGATGATTCATCTTTATAGTACTAGAATATGGTTTAAAAACGGAGTGTCGCTTACGTTGGTACGACCACATTTTACGGAAACCGGCCACTTACGTAGGGAACAAATGTCTAGCCATGGCGCCTCCAACAGGCCGGGGTAGACTGGGTAGACCCAGGAAAAGTTGGCTTGACGTCGTAAGGGATGACATGCGTGCCAATGGAGTAACCACAAGGGATGCTGAAGATCGTGCGAAGTGGAGAAGAAGGTGTATGAATGCGGACCCCGGGCCGAAATCTGTCAAATTGCTGCGATAGATTATCAACCTTATTACAATAGTAGAAGGTTAATGTTCGATTCGTAAAATTTGAAAGATTGGCATACGTCGACCTGCTGTCGTCTGTATATCAAAAGCTTAAAATTATGTATATTGCAAAACTTCCAGTACTTCCATCGCTTCGTCATTTACCTCACTCGCAACATACACAAGAAAATAAAGATAAACCTCAAGTATTAAAATAATGTTTGTACACAATTCTGAATACCACTAACCCACTTTCGTGGATGTAGTTAAATACAATGTTGCTATCAGTTAACTATCGTCCCAACACTTTATGGTAAGTACGCGTGGTTCAACTATGTGCGCATACGCATCGGACGATTGGAGGTCGTTGACAAGTTAGTAAGTTTTGCGTAGACGGGAAATATCAACTATGCGGTGTTTACGTAGTAACCACTACTGGGAGCGATGTAGGTACAATGGTTTTAATAATGGCTGTGTATCAAATGTGAGTCATAGGGCAGTATTGTTATAACATACCACCTGTTTTTCGCGGATTTACCCGTATCCCGTAGTAAATTTATTGTATACCTGGATAAAATGTAGCGTTTGCCATCCGAGGATAGTGTAGCTTCGCAGAACTGAAAGATTTTTAAATTATGTTAGATTTGTTATAATTATAATCTTCACTAGTGTGAATGTTTAGAAAAACTTTTTTATAATCCCAAATTCCTTCCCTATGGATGGAACGGGACAGAGTGTCCGACTTATTAAATATCAACTTACATCCACCGAAGTTATGGCAAGCATCAATGACAATTGCCACCTCTTGAAACACAAAAATATATAGTTTACCACGAGAGTAAGACAATACTTCATTGGACATGACCAGAACTACTGTTTTAACACTGTCCACAAAATAGACACAATAGTTTGTATCACATATGATTCATGGGACAGGGAAAGTGTTAAGAGTCTGACTACGAAGGCTAGAAGCCTTGGCAAGCGTTGGCCCCTTCGATTATTCTGCCATATCTCCGAGGCGGGCACTGAAGCGGCTTTTCTCAAAGGAGTCACTTAATACAGGAAGTATTACATAAATATTGTACCAAAGCAATCTTTGTCCTTCAACGAGATAATTACAAGGTGATATCACATCTAATATGCATTTTCCCGAGGCCATTTACCTAACGGTGCCCCATCCTCAATTAGCAAGCTGTATAAGAGCAGCTTAACAAGAAGTCAGGTAATTCCTTGAATTACTGTATTAACACTTTAGTTAAGTGAGTTCCGTTTCATGTAGCGGAATAGATTCCGGTGTGAACGATATTATTTCAAGGAAATTGCTGGGTCGGTTATTTTGCTTGCAGTGTACGGGGGTGTTTAATATCCTGTATGCTAAGCCTTATTCAAAGTGGAAGTGCAGTAAATTATGAATTAGGTTAAAAACCGCCTCGTATCATTTGAACCTTTCTTCCCTGTAAGTATGTGTATAATGATCAACAATCATTACAAAACCAAAATAAGACAAATCGGCCAAGCAATTCTTGAGTTCATTCACGAGTTTTAGTGAAACAAATGAACAGCATCAGGTCTATCTGGGAAATATTTTGTCTGACGAAAACGGGTGAGCCGTACGAGTGCAAGAGTAAAACACAATACAGGATCGGTTAATATCATACGAACCACGTAGTCTTTTATAATATCTAGTATGATACACCGCTTCAATAATTCCCCTCGAAGAAACGATACCATAATGTAATTTTAAACACAGACATCGACCAGTCATCGTTTAGAAAGCATCTTAAAGAGAAAATCCGCGGTTTTCACAAAAACATCTCATTGAAATCTGGACCATAAACTAACAACACGGCCATTATTATAGGTCTGATTTATCCTCAGGCTAAATCTCTGAGTATATCTTGAGAGTACGAAACACCCACACCTTCCTTATTTCTCTTTACAATAATATGCACACAACTTTATAGGTACCGTTAAGGCCTATGCACAATACGTTTTTTAAACGCGCCGTTGACGCGACAAACGACAACATTAAGCTGAAGAGTTTGTTTGTTCGAACGCTATAATCTCGGGATTTGTCAGGTGTTGAATAGCCCGTTAATCGAGGAAGGGTTATAGGCTACATTATATTGGGCTGAGCAGAGAAATTCCCAAGGGGCGCGGGTGAAACCGCTAGCAGAAGGTAGTGTAATCCTACACTCTCACTCTCAAAAGCTCGCTACCGACCGACGATGCGCGTTTTGGCGAAGCTATGCAAACGCGCGTGTGTCGCTATACACAAACGATAAGGAACTGCTATGTAGGACAAAAGCATGCAGTCGACGCACGTTTAAAAAGCGTACTGTGCAAAGGCCCTTAAACTTCCAACAAAACTGCAATAGCAGTAGCATATGACTGGCGTTATCTCCAACGGGACCTAGCAGTCGTTATATAAAATGCAAAACAAACGCCAATCGTCCTACGTGGGCAGATTCGCCCAATAACACACGAAGCAATCCACTCGGTATTTTTATACCCTATACACCTCAAAATACACGATTCTAAACACTGATAGCGAATATTTATCCTACGTACTATTCCTACTACGCACGACGTACAGACAACAGCAGGTCACGGTACCAGAATCTGTCAAATTTTACCAGTCAAACATTAACCTACCTCCATTATAATAAGGTTGAAAATCTATCGCAGAAATTTGACAGATTGTGGTAAATTGATGTGCTGTCGTCTGTACAAACGCAGTTACTAAAACTTTACAATTTATACGCGTATAGACGACGACAGTTTACCAAATTACTGTAGTAGTTATTCTAACTGGTTTCCAACTAACTGTCAGTTGTTTCATTTGCAACCTGTTCAATGTTGGGGTCAAAATGAGGTAGTAAGGTCTAGTTTGACCTCTTACTGCGGAATTCAATATTCAGTCTATCTCTGGATTTGCTTACTAGAGATAGGAATTTGACATTACTTGTATGGGGCTAATGTCAAAATTCTATCTCTAGTAAGCAAATCCAGAGATAGATAGGTTATTAGGAATGGCCCTTAAATGAATAGTAATGGCATGATAATTTATGGGTGACGTAAAATATGATGGGGTTACTTTGTAACCTGAGGTTAGTTGACGTTTATCGGCTGATCAGGATATGATAAGATGGTGTTTTCTTCTTCATATTACCTCCGGAGTAGAATGTTGATTGTGTATTTAAAATAATTTGCAGTGGTTGAAGATAAGGTATTTTAAGAAGAAAATTTTGATTCCGGGAAAATTCAAAATCTTAATTAAGTTCTTAAATCTTCTGAAAGCCTTGTTATTCTGCTTGTCCGAAGTTGGTTTCTAGGTATTTTTGTATACAAAATCTATACTAATATTATAAAGCGTGTGGTAATATTATAAAGGTGTCCCACCGTACATTGAAAAAACATTTGTCTCGATATTTTTTAATCCAGCAGAAACTGCAATAAAACTGCAATGGAACTTTTCTGAATCATGTGTCCGTCGGCTCTCTTCAAATGTGATAATTTTTTTTTCTGTAACTATTTTGAATAATCTGTACCTACTTTCTTGTTGTCTTTTTTTATTTTTTGTATTTATTATTATTATTTATTTTCTGTTTTTTTTGTGTGTCTTCATGTGCGCGTTAAATTATAATCGTTGGTCACCTGTGAGGAGCCAGCTGAAAATCAGTGCTGTGCTTATATGCACAGCGTATACTGAGCTGAGTCTCCTGCTACACGTCACTTTCTTGTTTTGTTGTTGTACTGTTTATGTAATGTGTATGAGTAGCGAATAAATGGTTTAAATGGTTTAAAGCTGAAGAGTTTGTTTGTTTATCTGAACGCGCTAATCTCAGGAACTACTGGTTCGATTTGACAAATTCTTTCAGTTTTAGATAGACCATTTATTGAGGCTTATAGGCTACTTTTTTTCTGGGTGCGCCGAGTGGTTCCCGCGGGACGCGGGTGAAACCGCTGGCAGAAGCTAGTGTATGGATAAAACACTACTGCGCATGCGTGCGGTGACAAATAGCTAACTTCAGATTAGCAAACTTAAATGGCAAAAACTACAGAATCTTAATTTGAAGATTACAGTATTGATAGTCTATGTAAACTTTAATAACGACTACATCTATGATTCTTAAAATTAACATAACGCTTGAAACGAGAGACCTCCTAGTCTAAAGTGCATAAGTGTGTCACACTAAAAATGTGTTTCAGAAGGTCTACTTAAAACAATAACAATCATTACGTCTTCATCTATAGAGCACTAACTAACGGTAATTGGGATCCTGCTTGATGTTTCTTTTATAATTTTAATGTTTTTTTGTTTGGTTATTGAATATCAAAAAATATGAATGAAAATTTAATCAAGTCTAGATCGATTTACGGCCATCGCAGAAGATTAACCGGCTACGCAAGACATATCAAGTATTACGCAGATTTTACGTGTATTAAGCAAAAATTAGACTATTTTCACAGCAGAAACGAGAGTTGTTTGGGTTTCGAAATATAAGTTAACAACTTGGTCTAACCGCTTCTAACAGATTTGGGAGAGATATATCAGAGGAACATGCAATCCTCTCCTTTTTAAAAGTTGGTTAAAGGACTTCTGTTTTAACTTTGTGATCGGAAAAATATTGCCAATAACAATTATCTATATGTTAACATGCACATTGAATATGAATGTAGCATTTATCGACTTGTTTTAGGTTTTAACATAAAGTTATGAGGCGTTAGGAAAAAAGGTTGAAATATCTTACGCAAGTACTTACCTAGGTATTTCTAAACAGCTTTGCTTGAATATTTGCGCTTAAAATTACAACTAAGTTTGATTAAACTTTTGCTAGAATAGTTAGTTTTGAAATGATAATTTCTTTGTCTCTCTATAGTTGAACTAGAATTGAAGTGCCACCTCACTCGGTTCAGCAGTTTTTGCCTGAAAGCTTTACAAACAAAATCATTAAGGCATTTATTGGCAGTAAGATGTATGTACATGAGGCGTATTTTTTTCTCTTCTTACACACGAGTCATCCATATACGCTTCGTTAGCATGCACCTGCCTTTACACCGGCATCATATGTGTACCTCGCCTTATTAACATTTTGTTTGCAAGATATTGAGATTCTGTTATTTTTTATGTGTTGATAACGTGTGTGGTAAATCTTTACTAATACATATAATTGTATACTAAATTATTATTGAATTACTGTCTGTCGAGCTTTTACGCCAAAAAAACTGAACAGTTTAAAAAAATAGGTACACAGAAAGTCTAGACTAGATCCTTTCTCAGGCTCAGGAGAAAGGATAGAGGCAATTTTTTACCCAGTTGCGGGTAGTGGTACTCCCATGGTACTCCCATTAGTGAAACTGTCTAAAGAAAACTGTTTCAAATCGACTGCAAATTAGAAAACTAATTATTTATACATAAGTATGTAGCCAATAACCTTATTCCAAAAATAGTAAACTCTAGAAGTCTAGAAAAACAAACCTTAACCTAGATTTTACAAACATACGAACATACAATCCGTATAAACTTTACATTACATTTTTTACAACCCATACTGTACCTTAGCACTCAACAACTAAAACCATTATATCAAGAACCGGCTTAGCTACGAACCTTCATAGACAGCAAGGTCTTATTAAACTGGTTATTAAAAGTCCAGTATAGAATGATCCGCCGTAACATCGAATCCACATACAGAGGGAGGTCTTATTATACTGGTCGTTGGTCCAGTATAAAATGAACCAGCGTAGTAAGTAATGTTGATAGAAGTTTAGACCTTTTTATACTGGTTTTTGTATTATTAGATATTATATAAAGTAAGTGACATTGTATGTTTGTATTTGTATCAAAAGTGTTTGTCACGGCCAATAGAGAGGCGTGGTTATAATGTGGGACAATCACGATACACTCTACCTTTATGGTGTTAAGGTGACTGTAGATTGCAGCAGTCCCGGGAATGCGGGATTTTTGATAACACTGTAAGGATTTACAATTTTCTTTAACAAGCCAATAGTTTTGGGGATAATTAGGAATAAGTCTAATGGCCAGTTTCACAGATTCCAGATAGCTATCTAAAGATCATGCCATAGAAAAGTTGTCAAAATTAAAAACATTTCTGTCCTATCTGTCAAATAGATCTATCTAGAACTTTATCTGGAAATTGTGGAACTGGCTGAAGGTCTTAGAAAAAAAATACTGCCAGCTAATGACATCAAAAGCAAGCAATTTATCATTAGGCGCCAACTTTTGTGGCTTTCAATTGACATTACCTACGTACTACCTATATATTTTTTACCTTATATCATAAAACATAGAAAACGGTAACCAAAGCAATACCTTTTTACTAAAATCCTTTACTCCGGCAAAAAATCCCGGACTCCGGGACTGCCTCAATCAACACAGACCTTTACAATAAATCGACCAACACATGTAAGTACTAATAATACTACGCCTCACAAAGTAGGAGATGAAGCAGTTATCATTTACGATTATCTGTAGTATCTTCAGTACTCGCGTGTAAACTAACGTAATTGACAATAAAAGTCTTTATGAGATCGTATTTTTAATACGAATAAATGAAAATGTCATTATATTCGATTTAGTAGTACCAAATATACTATAGCTTTAAATAAACAAATAATTAATCTATAGGTACTAATAAGTTGAAGAGTTTGTTTGCTTGAACGCGCTAATTTCAAGAACTAGTCGATTCGAATGTCGTACTGATGAAAATATACCTACCACTTATCGAACGACACTATTTTATATCGAAACGTGAAATAGTTCCCAAAGGACGCGGGTGAAACCGGCTGACATAAGCAGGCTTAATTATGATTTAAAATTCTGATTTACTAAAACCTATGGGCATTCCTCTCACTCTTGTGATTCAGGAACCCATTGACTCTTTCCAATTTTCCGCGACTATATTATATATTATAGAAAAAAGAAAGAAAGAACGTACAAGAGCGCATATTCTCTCAGTTCTTTAGGGTCAAAAATATGTCATCGTCGCTGAATATTCGATAAAGTAAAATAATATCTACTAAATGTAAAGTTATCCCTCAGTGTTTTCAGGCAAAAATGGACATAAAATAACTTCCTATTTTACAACGAATCTCCCTAACAACAGCATAACAACACAACACATAATCATTATT
>NWSH02000613.1:11770521-11787935 GCA_002382865.2 Heliothis virescens | reverse complement strand
GATATCTTTACGGATACTTCTTTTCACTTTCCGGTCTATTATTCTGTAATTTAATGTCTGAAATACATATAATAAAGAAGAAAAAAAAATTATTTATTTTTCAGACATACATATAATAAAGAAGAAAAAAATTTTAGCTTGAAACTGCTGAACCGACTTCAAAAATTCTTTCACTGTTGGCAAGCTAAACTATTCCTGAGTAACATGGGCTATATTTTTTTTGGGTACAGTAAGAAGTTTCCCCGGGTTGCGGGTGAGAAATCGTAGCTATTACCCCACGATTTTTCACCCGCAACCCGGGAACAAGAACAATAAATGTCTGAAAGGACTTTTATTAAATTTTATAGTAATATAACTTACAATACGAGCCTAAATATAATTATGGGCTACTTTTTAGCAGTTGTTATGATAATAAGCAGGTTGATCTACCTCAAGTCCCGCCTATCTTTCTCGCAGTTGCCAATGAACGTGCCGTATTGACACGCGTGGGCGTGGTCGTGTAGCGTCAGCAGAAACCGCTCGTTGAACTGGAATGCCTACAATACAGAAAAATAATATTAACCCTATACCTATTACGCTTCAGCTCGTGGTTATGTCAAAGTCGCGTGGATCGACCGATCATAAGGTTAAGGAACGCTTGACGCGGTTGTTCCGTGGATGGGTGATTATCTTGTCATAACGAATCCTTCCGTGTTTCGGAAGTCACGANGCCTACAATACAGAAAAATAATATTAACCCTATACCTATTACGCTTCAGCTCGTGGTTATGTCAAAGTCGCGTGGATCGACCGATCATAAGGTTAAGGAACGCTTGACGCGGTTGTTCCGTGGATGGGTGATTATCTTGTCATAACGAATCCTTCCGTGTTTCGGAAGTCACGATAAATTGGTGGGTCCCGGTTGACATTTCAACATCTTTAGTAGTCAGAAGCCAGAAAGTCTGACAGCCAGTCTTATCAAGGGATATCAGGTTGCCCGGGTAACTGGGATGTGAAGGTCAGATAGAGATTTCATTAACCATGAATATTTATGTAGTTCACATAAAATATACAAAAAAAAGTTTACTGAGTAATTAACAGAGGTCGGAATTAGGTAGAGTTATTTTGGTACTTAGGCGGCTTTCATACAGTGAAAGAATAAAGTGGATACGCCTCAAATCGAACTACGGATCGACGAAACTACGGATTTCTTAGAAAGAGCGTGAAAATGCTGTCGACTTAAGACGACTTACCTCGGGTCTTTGCCGATACAGCTGCCAGGTACAGTCGAGCAGCTGCGTGAAGACGGGCGAGCGCTCGCGGCCGTCGCACGCGATGTGCCCGCAACGCGCCGTGAACTTGTGCCCGAACGACAGCCAGTCCTTCTCGATCAGCGCCTGAAATACCATAATGAAGCTCAGCCTTGTTGTCAAAATGTTGACGTAACCACCATCGAAGCCGTAGGGTAGTCACTTGGTATTACTGACTTAAATGTCTGTCAAACTTTAGTTCCCAATTAAGTCAAATGGTAGCTGACGCGGTAGCTCTTGTCGCGACAGTCAGTACTGACAGCGCTGGTAAAGGTACATAAATGCTCGTCAATGCGCATGTGTGTGTGAGTGTGACATTACGAACTTTTAGTAGGTAGCTTCCCAATTGTTCCACATATATTGGAACTATGGTGTTACCTGATTGCCGTTAATGTCGGTCCTGCGCCTGATCTCTCTCCGGTGGTGTCGGATTGCCGTCCCATCGGGTTATGAGAGTGAAGGAATAGGGAGTGCACCTGTGTCAGCGCAAATACTTGTGCACTATAATATGTCCTGCGCAGCTGGCTGATCTCCTTATATGAGAAGGCCTGTAAGTGAGTGTGACCTGGTAGCCGTTGATGGTGCGGTAGTGCGGCTCGAGGCAGAGCGCGGCGAGCGAGCAGACCTGCGCGGTGCGGTCCCAGCCGTCGCTGCAGTGCACGCACACGCTCACGCCGCTCTCGATCGCGCGGGCGATCCACCACGACGTGTCCAGTATCGACCTGGGAATATGCAATGGTACTTCATGAAACAAAGTAACAAAATAAACATCATCCCGCCTAGAATTTTTATAACTTTTGCGCACAAGATTGCGCAAAAAGTTGGGAAGTTGTTCAATATTTTGCGCAAAATAGCACTACGCAACTTACTTGATGTGTTTGAGCCAACCAGACGACTCCAGACCGTTGAGGAATGACGACATAGTGGGCGTGTTCTGTTCGCACGCTGGTAACCAAAAATAGTTGATAAATAAGTATACTGTACAACCTAATAAATTGTGTAAAGCGAGTAAAATCAATAGAAAATAATCAAGTAATGAAAATAAATTTCATTTTATGAATTAATTTTAAAGTTTAATAAATTAAATGCGAGTTGGATTTGCGCACGAAGGGTTCCGTAAAAAAAACACGTTTGTTGTATGGCAACCCGTAAAAAAGGCTAGACATTAATAGACTTACTCTCAACAAGTTTCTGAAGACTCTTTCTCATGACGTGAATGTTCCCGATGCCCATGAACTGGAACTTGATGTTCTCGTAGAACGCTTCGTTCTCGTAACCCTTGCCCGCCGCGCGATTCACCATGGCATTGATCTGACGAACATTCAGTTATTCATTAATGGCTTCATTACCTGAGAATAACTATACTAGTACTACTTACTCTCGGCTAAATCGTATTTCACCGTACGACGATAAGAAAACAATATACAATGATATATAGGGTGACTGGTAATTACTAACCGATATTTGAACCCGTGATTGTACTCATGATTACAAAGAACTTTCCCAAAAAAACTTTTTTATTATTATTTATTTAAAAGCTTTTATTTAACTTGCACTGTATGTAAATATATTTATATATTTGTATGTTCGGGTGAAATCTTTGAACTCAATTTTGAAGTAGATATATTCAACCGTTTGTGCTGAGATTTTGTGGACGCGTTTAGTTTGGATGACAATATATGATAAGACTAGCTTCTGCCCGCGACTTCGTACGCGGATNTTGCCAATGAACGTGCCGTATTGACACGCGTGGGCGTGGTCGTGTAGCGTCAGCAGAAACCGCTCGTTGAACTGGAATGCCTACAATACAGAAAAATAATATTAACCCTATACCTATTACGCTTCAGCTCGTGGTTATGTCAAAGTCGCGTGGATCGACCGATCATAAGGTTAAGGAACGCTTGACGCGGTTGTTCCGTGGATGGGTGATTATCTTGTCATAACGAATCCTTCCGTGTTTCGGAAGTCACGATAAATTGGTGGGTCCCGGTTGACATTTCAACATCTTTAGTAGTCAGAAGCCAGAAAGTCTGACAGCCAGTCTTATCAAGGGATATCAGGTTGCCCGGGTAACTGGGATGTGAAGGTCAGATAGAGATTTCATTAACCATGAATATTTATGTAGTTCACATAAAATATACAAAAAAAAGTTTACTGAGTAATTAACAGAGGTCGGAATTAGGTAGAGTTATTTTGGTACTTAGGCGGCTTTCATACAGTGAAAGAATAAAGTGGATACGCCTCAAATCGAACTACGGATCGACGAAACTACGGATTTCTTAGAAAGAGCGTGAAAATGCTGTCGACTTAAGACGACTTACCTCGGGTCTTTGCCGATACAGCTGCCAGGTACAGTCGAGCAGCTGCGTGAAGACGGGCGAGCGCTCGCGGCCGTCGCACGCGATGTGCCCGCAACGCGCCGTGAACTTGTGCCCGAACGACAGCCAGTCCTTCTCGATCAGCGCCTGAAATACCATAATGAAGCTCAGCCTTGTTGTCAAAATGTTGACGTAACCACCATCGAAGCCGTAGGGTAGTCACTTGGTATTACTGACTTAAATGTCTGTCAAACTTTAGTTCCCAATTAAGTCAAATGGTAGCTGACGCGGTAGCTCTTGTCGCGACAGTCAGTACTGACAGCGCTGGTAAAGGTACATAAATGCTCGTCAATGCGCATGTGTGTGTGAGTGTGACATTACGAACTTTTAGTAGGTAGCTTCCCAATTGTTCCACATATATTGGAACTATGGTGTTACCTGATTGCCGTTAATGTCGGTCCTGCGCCTGATCTCTCTCCGGTGGTGTCGGATTGCCGTCCCATCGGGTTATGAGAGTGAAGGAATAGGGAGTGCACCTGTGTCAGCGCAAATACTTGTGCACTATAATATGTCCTGCGCAGCTGGCTGATCTCCTTATATGAGAAGGCCTGTAAGTGAGTGTGACCTGGTAGCCGTTGATGGTGCGGTAGTGCGGCTCGAGGCAGAGCGCGGCGAGCGAGCAGACCTGCGCGGTGCGGTCCCAGCCGTCGCTGCAGTGCACGCACACGCTCACGCCGCTCTCGATCGCGCGGGCGATCCACCACGACGTGTCCAGTATCGACCTGGGAATATGCAATGGTACTTCATGAAACAAAGTAACAAAATAAACATCATCCCGCCTAGAATTTTTATAACTTTTGCGCACAAGATTGCGCAAAAAGTTGGGAAGTTGTTCAATATTTTGCGCAAAATAGCACTACGCAACTTACTTGATGTGTTTGAGCCAACCAGACGACTCCAGACCGTTGAGGAATGACGACATAGTGGGCGTGTTCTGTTCGCACGCTGGTAACCAAAAATAGTTGATAAATAAGTATACTGTACAACCTAATAAATTGTGTAAAGCGAGTAAAATCAATAGAAAATAATCAAGTAATGAAAATAAATTTCATTTTATGAATTAATTTTAAAGTTTAATAAATTAAATGCGAGTTGGATTTGCGCACGAAGGGTTCCGTAAAAAAAACACGTTTGTTGTATGGCAACCCGTAAAAAAGGCTAGACATTAATAGACTTACTCTCAACAAGTTTCTGAAGACTCTTTCTCATGACGTGAATGTTCCCGATGCCCATGAACTGGAACTTGATGTTCTCGTAGAACGCTTCGTTCTCGTAACCCTTGCCCGCCGCGCGATTCACCATGGCATTGATCTGACGAACATTCAGTTATTCATTAATGGCTTCATTACCTGAGAATAACTATACTAGTACTACTTACTCTCGGCTAAATCGTATTTCACCGTACGACGATAAGAAAACAATATACAATGATATATAGGGTGACTGGTAATTACTAACCGATATTTGAACCCGTGATTGTACTCATGATTACAAAGAACTTTCCCAAAAAAACTTTTTTATTATTATTTATTTAAAAGCTTTTATTTAACTTGCACTGTATGTAAATATATTTATATATTTGTATGTTCGGGTGAAATCTTTGAACTCAATTTTGAAGTAGATATATTCAACCGTTTGTGCTGAGATTTTGTGGACGCGTTTAGTTTGGATGACAATATATGATAAGACTAGCTTCTGCCCGCGACTTCGTACGCGGATCATGTCGCTTCTGCCAGCGACAACGGGGTCGTCAAAATCAAAGATCTGAAGCATCTGATGTCGTATTCTAAGAGCCCGGTAGCGACTGAATATGCGAGGCGATTCAGAACTTTCATTTTTGTATGTTAACCACCAGACTAAACAACTTTTGCTAAGACATCATTCCTACACGTGCTATAGTATAGCTGGGCTCTTGAAGTTCCACATAAGGTGTTCCAGATCTTCAAATTAAATATCTCAGCAGAAAATTTTCGTCTCGTGGATAAATTTTTAGAATAACTTCACGAAGTTTTATGTCGATATTCGTCATTAATATTGGTTCGCCATACAAATTTCAACCCCTATTTCAACCCCTTTTTTTTTTCAACAATAAAAGCTTGTCGCGAGGTTTATATACCTATCAATATTCCTTTACCTATATCATAATAATTTGTGGTAAACCGAGCGACAAGCTTTTATTGTTGACCAAATTTTATTTTCTTCTTTTTAGAGCTTTTAAATAAAAGCTTTTTCTTAAAAAGTTTTTTTTTACTTTTAATTTTTAAGTTCTCAATGGTATCTGAATTTGGTAAATCGGGCCTAAGTAGCCTATCCTAACCGGCATCTTCCGACAGTTACCACGGCCCTTGCGCACAGAAGGAACATCGACGAGATTTACCCGGTAAAATGCATAAAACGATATCATTATTCACCTCCTAAAATTCCGAACGCTTATCATGTTTTAAGGCGACCACCGAGAAGGTTTGATTTATTTCTAAATTGGGTAACTAACAATAACTTGGACTGATTGCCCAATACTCCTTGCTAAGACTGGTTGTAAGATTTTCCGGCTACTAACTTCTAAATAATATCTAATGTCACAGTTGACTCACTCTAGGTCTGGTGTCCACGACATACATGTAGCCGCAATTTGGGTTCGCCCGTCTGATCAGGTCCAGCATTTGCTCGTCTTCCATGCATCTGTAATTACACGAGTATATTTGAGCTTTGGTTGTAAGGGGGCAAAACAACATCGTCCTGCCTCAATTGTCAACCTTATTTACCCATGGACCTTGCTGTAAAACGGACGAGGTGACCAACGACCGACTGGTTGCAGTATAACCACCACAGAGCTTCAAGTGGGATATTAAATGCCTTGTTAAGACATGGGTAAGAAATATCTCTAAGCGCGCTCACAGGCATACCCAGCGTGAATATGGGCAAATCTCCCCAGCTTATAGGAGGTCCTGCTAATGACGTTTTGAGGATATGCCGACGCCGATGCTATGGTTCATCAAATACAAGCTGTTGATTTGCATCCTGGTCAAATTCAAGGACGTAGTTATGCTAATGATTCTCGACTCAAATCAACAATAAAATAAATAAGCTTTTTTTGCTTACCGAAATCCCTCAATGTATACTAGCCGTATTTGAATGCGACGCGTGTGTTAGTAACCTTATAACCGAGCTGCGCACACAAACGTAAACGACACGGATTGACGAACGGATTGATTTTAACTAGGATTTTGTTTAATTAATTCTGAAATACTGTAAAATTTCAAAAACAATGAAGTAGCGCATAGTAGATACTCATTTCCCGTCTCCCGTAGTTTCAATTGATTATTTTGTGACTACCTCCTGAAATTTTACTGGGATGCAAATCAACAGTTTTTGTTACCTGGCAGAAAAGCCGCTGAGTGGCTGGCTGCAGCGCGCTATAGCCGCTTTGTTGTGATGTAGGTACGCCAGCACTGGCAGTCGGCCCCGCGACCTGAAGCTTGCGCTCCCCAGCAGAACGGCTGTCGACGCGCGCGCAGGCACGTATACCTCACTCGGATATGTATCGCACAGCTATGTATGAAGAGCAAAAAATAAAAGTCAGCTAGTTCGATAAAATATTAGTACTTATAGATTACTAAAATTATAAAGCTGAAGTTTGTTTGTTTGTATGGTTGAACACGCTCATCACAGAAACTACTGGCCCGATTTGAGAAATTCTTTCAGTGTTAGATAGCCCATTTATTCAAGAAGCCAATAGGCTACTTTTTGGGCGCGTATCTCTGGATTTGCTTACAGGAGATATGAATTTGACATTACTTGTATGGGGTTAATGTCAAAATTCAATCTAGTAAGCAAATCATGAGATAGATACCTAGCTATCTCATGATTTGGGAAATACCGTAAGCCTCCCTCCCCCCTACCGTAAGTCCATCTCACTCACCTCGTAATCCTTATTAGCTGTGCAGAGCACCCACTGGTCGTTAGGCACATTCATTCTCTGGTACTCCGTCTGGATATCGAAGAAGTTCCACCCCGCCGACTTGGGCAGGTCATCGGGAGTCGATTTGTAGAAAAAGCAGTATAGCTCGTCGATGTGAACTGCAACACGGAGAAAGAATATATTAAATATTAAGTATAATGCTAAATAGTAAGTAATTTTGTTTTTATGAATTTCTTAGTTGAAACCGACAATCTCAGACTTACTACTCCTTTTTTGTAGCTATTTTGTGGATATAACAACCCGTTTTTTATGAATTTTATGTGGTACAGACTTCGTAGTTGATCTTATTATTTTCAAAAAGAGCACCGGGTGAAGCGCATAGGATTGGAAAAGTATCGATGACTTATTTTATCGTTAATCTGTAACTCTCAATAAATTAATGACTTCTTAGGCTCGGAACGGAGAGTTTCTATGCATATAAATATCAATTTTAAATATTAGCGTTTGCCGAAGATGCGCAAGCCATATAGGTTACATGCACTTCCTTGTGCTCTGAAGGTAACTGCAAGCCACCATAACCCTCATAAGCTGTAATCTAGCTAAATTATCCTTTGCAAACACATGTACCTGGTTGGCTCAACCTGAGTAGCGTTTGATGCATCTCATGGCAGTCCCTCTCCCGGGGAATGACGAAGAACACCGATTGGAAGGTCTTGGTCCTAACCAGGAGCGGGGAGCCGGTCGTCGTGATCGGCAGCCGCTCCACCGAAGATATGTGCATCAGGAGAATCTGGAAACATGATGCGCTCTAAGTTTTCGAATATATAAAAATACGAAATATCAAAAAAGTTTGAAGACCCTCCAAAATATTTAATAACGATACTTTTTAAGTGTGTGGTTATTATTTTCAGAAGAAGCAGTGCCTGTTCAGTTCAAGGCGCATATTTTAATATATTAATTATGTAATTATTTCTTTCAGCATCGGGGTAGAATATAGCTTATGTCATTCAGGACCATATAACTTCCCAATAGTTTTAAGATTTGAAATTCTCGTTATCATATTAGTTAGAAATGTAAATATTAATGGCTAAAAGTATGATGTACTCGTATCAGTAACGCCTTTTACACAACTCCCTGGTCTTTTGTCGTGACACCAAATGGCTTAGCGCTCAAATTGCATAAAAAACTATCACCTTTCAAAAGCGTGACATTCATGATCAACGAATACATACCCATGTCTCCTTCCTCATCTCATGGTCGACGAATATAAGGTGCGTGGTTGCGAAGTACAAGGTTCCTTTCGATGGGTTCCGCAGATTGTATTTGTCCAAAAGCTGCACATTTTCCAACTGTAACAAAAAATATAGAAATTAACATTAAATTCTTCGACCCGAGCGGTTCTCGAGACAAGAAAAAATACTGTATTTCGACCTTGATCTCTTAATACACAAGGATATGATAGCGGGATTTCGGACCATGTCTACAATGTGTGGACTGTAGATTTCGGCCATTTTGATTGGTTCAAAGTAACTGTAACTTTTGTTTTACAATACGGATCTAAGAGAAAACATCGTGTCTGCGTAATTGGACATCTTATAGTAGCAATTAGTCGACTACATACAGTGCAAGCGTCTTATTAGCAATTAATCAAGATTTTACTACTTGTAACAGTGTCTTGAAACAGTCGAAGAAAGATTTATCGTGTTACTTTATTGCGTAATATCCCTACAAATTAAATGTTACGTTTGCACACTATAACCGTAAAGAAACCTATAAATTTTATTAGATACTTGTCTCGTACACTTGTAAGAGCGAACTGAGTAAAACTCCTAAAACAACCCTTTTTTATTTATTTATTTATACGTAAACTTGCCTAACAAGACCCTTCTCAAGTTTTCGTTGGAATAAAAACGCCTATAAATTCTTTCCTACGTTACTAAACGGACAGAGAACCACTAGATATGATAAGAAAAACAAATGACCCTTTCCATTTCTATTTCCAGCGGAATAAAAGATAACTAATGCTTGCAAAATATTCTCAACTCGAGCGAAAAATCTGTCCATTTTTATTATTGTCTAAACGTAGACTATTTTCACTTTCGGCGCTATGCCAGCGNGCAGCTGGCTGATCTCCTTATATGAGAAGGCCTGTAAGTGAGTGTGACCTGGTAGCCGTTGATGGTGCGGTAGTGCGGCTCGAGGCAGAGCGCGGCGAGCGAGCAGACCTGCGCGGTGCGGTCCCAGCCGTCGCTGCAGTGCACGCACACGCTCACGCCGCTCTCGATCGCGCGGGCGATCCACCACGACGTGTCCAGTATCGACCTGGGAATATGCAATGGTACTTCATGAAACAAAGTAACAAAATAAACATCATCCCGCCTAGAATTTTTATAACTTTTGCGCACAAGATTGCGCAAAAAGTTGGGAAGTTGTTCAATATTTTGCGCAAAATAGCACTACGCAACTTACTTGATGTGTTTGAGCCAACCAGACGACTCCAGACCGTTGAGGAATGACGACATAGTGGGCGTGTTCTGTTCGCACGCTGGTAACCAAAAATAGTTGATAAATAAGTATACTGTACAACCTAATAAATTGTGTAAAGCGAGTAAAATCAATAGAAAATAATCAAGTAATGAAAATAAATTTCATTTTATGAATTAATTTTAAAGTTTAATAAATTAAATGCGAGTTGGATTTGCGCACGAAGGGTTCCGTAAAAAAAACACGTTTGTTGTATGGCAACCCGTAAAAAAGGCTAGACATTAATAGACTTACTCTCAACAAGTTTCTGAAGACTCTTTCTCATGACGTGAATGTTCCCGATGCCCATGAACTGGAACTTGATGTTCTCGTAGAACGCTTCGTTCTCGTAACCCTTGCCCGCCGCGCGATTCACCATGGCATTGATCTGACGAACATTCAGTTATTCATTAATGGCTTCATTACCTGAGAATAACTATACTAGTACTACTTACTCTCGGCTAAATCGTATTTCACCGTACGACGATAAGAAAACAATATACAATGATATATAGGGTGACTGGTAATTACTAACCGATATTTGAACCCGTGATTGTACTCATGATTACAAAGAACTTTCCCAAAAAAACTTTTTTATTATTATTTATTTAAAAGCTTTTATTTAACTTGCACTGTATGTAAATATATTTATATATTTGTATGTTCGGGTGAAATCTTTGAACTCAATTTTGAAGTAGATATATTCAACCGTTTGTGCTGAGATTTTGTGGACGCGTTTAGTTTGGATGACAATATATGATAAGACTAGCTTCTGCCCGCGACTTCGTACGCGGATCATGTCGCTTCTGCCAGCGACAACGGGGTCGTCAAAATCAAAGATCTGAAGCATCTGATGTCGTATTCTAAGAGCCCGGTAGCGACTGAATATGCGAGGCGATTCAGAACTTTCATTTTTGTATGTTAACCACCAGACTAAACAACTTTTGCTAAGACATCATTCCTACACGTGCTATAGTATAGCTGGGCTCTTGAAGTTCCACATAAGGTGTTCCAGATCTTCAAATTAAATATCTCAGCAGAAAATTTTCGTCTCGTGGATAAATTTTTAGAATAACTTCACGAAGTTTTATGTCGATATTCGTCATTAATATTGGTTCGCCATACAAATTTCAACCCCTATTTCAACCCCTTTTTTTTTTCAACAATAAAAGCTTGTCGCGAGGTTTATATACCTATCAATATTCCTTTACCTATATCATAATAATTTGTGGTAAACCGAGCGACAAGCTTTTATTGTTGACCAAATTTTATTTTCTTCTTTTTAGAGCTTTTAAATAAAAGCTTTTTCTTAAAAAGTTTTTTTTTACTTTTAATTTTTAAGTTCTCAATGGTATCTGAATTTGGTAAATCGGGCCTAAGTAGCCTATCCTAACCGGCATCTTCCGACAGTTACCACGGCCCTTGCGCACAGAAGGAACATCGACGAGATTTACCCGGTAAAATGCATAAAACGATATCATTATTCACCTCCTAAAATTCCGAACGCTTATCATGTTTTAAGGCGACCACCGAGAAGGTTTGATTTATTTCTAAATTGGGTAACTAACAATAACTTGGACTGATTGCCCAATACTCCTTGCTAAGACTGGTTGTAAGATTTTCCGGCTACTAACTTCTAAATAATATCTAATGTCACAGTTGACTCACTCTAGGTCTGGTGTCCACGACATACATGTAGCCGCAATTTGGGTTCGCCCGTCTGATCAGGTCCAGCATTTGCTCGTCTTCCATGCATCTGTAATTACACGAGTATATTTGAGCTTTGGTTGTAAGGGGGCAAAACAACATCGTCCTGCCTCAATTGTCAACCTTATTTACCCATGGACCTTGCTGTAAAACGGACGAGGTGACCAACGACCGACTGGTTGCAGTATAACCACCACAGAGCTTCAAGTGGGATATTAAATGCCTTGTTAAGACATGGGTAAGAAATATCTCTAAGCGCGCTCACAGGCATACCCAGCGTGAATATGGGCAAATCTCCCCAGCTTATAGGAGGTCCTGCTAATGACGTTTTGAGGATATGCCGACGCCGATGCTATGGTTCATCAAATACAAGCTGTTGATTTGCATCCTGGTCAAATTCAAGGACGTAGTTATGCTAATGATTCTCGACTCAAATCAACAATAAAATAAATAAGCTTTTTTTGCTTACCGAAATCCCTCAATGTATACTAGCCGTATTTGAATGCGACGCGTGTGTTAGTAACCTTATAACCGAGCTGCGCACACAAACGTAAACGACACGGATTGACGAACGGATTGATTTTAACTAGGATTTTGTTTAATTAATTCTGAAATACTGTAAAATTTCAAAAACAATGAAGTAGCGCATAGTAGATACTCATTTCCCGTCTCCCGTAGTTTCAATTGATTATTTTGTGACTACCTCCTGAAATTTTACTGGGATGCAAATCAACAGTTTTTGTTACCTGGCAGAAAAGCCGCTGAGTGGCTGGCTGCAGCGCGCTATAGCCGCTTTGTTGTGATGTAGGTACGCCAGCACTGGCAGTCGGCCCCGCGACCTGAAGCTTGCGCTCCCCAGCAGAACGGCTGTCGACGCGCGCGCAGGCACGTATACCTCACTCGGATATGTATCGCACAGCTATGTATGAAGAGCAAAAAATAAAAGTCAGCTAGTTCGATAAAATATTAGTACTTATAGATTACTAAAATTATAAAGCTGAAGTTTGTTTGTTTGTATGGTTGAACACGCTCATCACAGAAACTACTGGCCCGATTTGAGAAATTCTTTCAGTGTTAGATAGCCCATTTATTCAAGAAGCCAATAGGCTACTTTTTGGGCGCGTATCTCTGGATTTGCTTACAGGAGATATGAATTTGACATTACTTGTATGGGGTTAATGTCAAAATTCAATCTAGTAAGCAAATCATGAGATAGATACCTAGCTATCTCATGATTTGGGAAATACCGTAAGCCTCCCTCCCCCCTACCGTAAGTCCATCTCACTCACCTCGTAATCCTTATTAGCTGTGCAGAGCACCCACTGGTCGTTAGGCACATTCATTCTCTGGTACTCCGTCTGGATATCGAAGAAGTTCCACCCCGCCGACTTGGGCAGGTCATCGGGAGTCGATTTGTAGAAAAAGCAGTATAGCTCGTCGATGTGAACTGCAACACGGAGAAAGAATATATTAAATATTAAGTATAATGCTAAATAGTAAGTAATTTTGTTTTTATGAATTTCTTAGTTGAAACCGACAATCTCAGACTTACTACTCCTTTTTTGTAGCTATTTTGTGGATATAACAACCCGTTTTTTATGAATTTTATGTGGTACAGACTTCGTAGTTGATCTTATTATTTTCAAAAAGAGCACCGGGTGAAGCGCATAGGATTGGAAAAGTATCGATGACTTATTTTATCGTTAATCTGTAACTCTCAATAAATTAATGACTTCTTAGGCTCGGAACGGAGAGTTTCTATGCATATAAATATCAATTTTAAATATTAGCGTTTGCCGAAGATGCGCAAGCCATATAGGTTACATGCACTTCCTTGTGCTCTGAAGGTAACTGCAAGCCACCATAACCCTCATAAGCTGTAATCTAGCTAAATTATCCTTTGCAAACACATGTACCTGGTTGGCTCAACCTGAGTAGCGTTTGATGCATCTCATGGCAGTCCCTCTCCCGGGGAATGACGAAGAACACCGATTGGAAGGTCTTGGTCCTAACCAGGAGCGGGGAGCCGGTCGTCGTGATCGGCAGCCGCTCCACCGAAGATATGTGCATCAGGAGAATCTGGAAACATGATGCGCTCTAAGTTTTCGAATATATAAAAATACGAAATATCAAAAAAGTTTGAAGACCCTCCAAAATATTTAATAACGATACTTTTTAAGTGTGTGGTTATTATTTTCAGAAGAAGCAGTGCCTGTTCAGTTCAAGGCGCATATTTTAATATATTAATTATGTAATTATTTCTTTCAGCATCGGGGTAGAATATAGCTTATGTCATTCAGGACCATATAACTTCCCAATAGTTTTAAGATTTGAAATTCTCGTTATCATATTAGTTAGAAATGTAAATATTAATGGCTAAAAGTATGATGTACTCGTATCAGTAACGCCTTTTACACAACTCCCTGGTCTTTTGTCGTGACACCAAATGGCTTAGCGCTCAAATTGCATAAAAAACTATCACCTTTCAAAAGCGTGACATTCATGATCAACGAATACATACCCATGTCTCCTTCCTCATCTCATGGTCGACGAATATAAGGTGCGTGGTTGCGAAGTACAAGGTTCCTTTCGATGGGTTCCGCAGATTGTATTTGTCCAAAAGCTGCACATTTTCCAACTGTAACAAAAAATATAGAAATTAACATTAAATTCTTCGACCCGAGCGGTTCTCGAGACAAGAAAAAATACTGTATTTCGACCTTGATCTCTTAATACACAAGGATATGATAGCGGGATTTCGGACCATGTCTACAATGTGTGGACTGTAGATTTCGGCCATTTTGATTGGTTCAAAGTAACTGTAACTTTTGTTTTACAATACGGATCTAAGAGAAAACATCGTGTCTGCGTAATTGGACATCTTATAGTAGCAATTAGTCGACTACATACAGTGCAAGCGTCTTATTAGCAATTAATCAAGATTTTACTACTTGTAACAGTGTCTTGAAACAGTCGAAGAAAGATTTATCGTGTTACTTTATTGCGTAATATCCCTACAAATTAAATGTTACGTTTGCACACTATAACCGTAAAGAAACCTATAAATTTTATTAGATACTTGTCTCGTACACTTGTAAGAGCGAACTGAGTAAAACTCCTAAAACAACCCTTTTTTATTTATTTATTTATACGTAAACTTGCCTAACAAGACCCTTCTCAAGTTTTCGTTGGAATAAAAACGCCTATAAATTCTTTCCTACGTTACTAAACGGACAGAGAACCACTAGATATGATAAGAAAAACAAATGACCCTTTCCATTTCTATTTCCAGCGGAATAAAAGATAACTAATGCTTGCAAAATATTCTCAACTCGAGCGAAAAATCTGTCCATTTTTATTATTGTCTAAACGTAGACTATTTTCACTTTCGGCGCTATGCCAGCGATGTACAGACAACAGCATGTCAACGTATACGAATCTGTCAAATTTTACCAATCAAACATTAACCTAACTCCATTGTTATAAGGTTGAAAATCGAGTGCCGAAATTTGACAGATTGTGGTAACTTGATGTGCTGTTGTCTGTACCTACTGAAATAAAAAAAATACATCGAAATTGTTTACACGATGCCTTTTGAGGCACTATCATTCATGGAGCTGAGATATAAAATGTCTTTTATACACAATTTTGAGGTTACCATATTACCCCACCTATAGTTTACAAAGAAAACAAAACTTAATTTGTAGCTTCGTGAAATCCACCCCAAAGGTTTCAAGGGTACTAAATCAACCCTGTTTCACCAAGTTTTTGGGCGGTTTTTCATCCATTTTTTTCCTGTAGCAAATAAATGCAAAAGGTCGTTTAATTTATTCCATATGTGCTACTTTTTAGGTCGCAAATGAATGTAAGGTTTGGAATACTTTTTGGAGTTTTTAGACGTCGTTTCGTCCAGCTGGGTAAAAAAGTATTTTCTTGTAATTTTTATGATGAAATATCCAAGAAACAATATTGGGTAATTATAGGAATAACTTCACTCATGTCTGTAAAGCGATTCTTATTGTTGTCTCGAGGCAAATATTGTTTTCGCTAGAGGAATTTCACGAGTATAAATAATAAGAGACTTTTTTCTTTTGTTTCGACTATAATTCTGAGACAATATAAAGGCGTATTCCCCCATTTTGTCCTGACGACTTAACCTTCGTTCTAATTAGGGAAACTGGCTTAAGGTACCTAGGGCGAAAAGCCCTATTAGTACTTATTACATTCTTCATACAACGTTATCCAAAGTACCTAATGATGTTTTAATTATGTACGTCAGGACTAACAAAGACAAATATTATTCTATATGATAAAAAAAAGATGTCATATTCTTATTCCATTTTATTCGAAGGATTATGTAGAACATAAGCCCAAGAAAAGTCATTAGTTTATCATAACCAGAGTTAATAACAAAATTGCCCGAGGATATTAGAAATATCTCCAATATGAAAATATTTTGGTAAATATTTCTCGAATAAAATGTCAATATACTCCACGCTTAACCCTGTTTATCTATAGCTATGAATGAAATAGCTGGTCTGTCTGTAAGTTGAAGTCACGTTAAAGAGTAATAAAATGTGTAAAAAAAAAACATATAAAGTACTAGCCGTTTTCCCGCGGTTTCACTCGCATCCCATGGGAATTACTGCCCGTACCCGATAAAATATAGCCTATGTCACTCGTGGATAATGTAGCTTTCGAATGGTGAAAGAATTTTTAAAATTGGTCCAGTAGTTTTTGAGCCTATTCATTACAACCAAACAAACAAACAAACATTTTCCTCTTTATAATATTAGTATAGATAAAAGATGTAGACTTATTTAGAATACTAAAAATACCAAAGAAAGATTGAACTTTTTACGTATAACGTCAGTTTCATTAAAAACTACTGTTTAATATTATTTTATACGTTTAATTTCCAATATAAACAATTGTTTTAAGAAAAAACAGACGTTAATTCTGTCTGCAAACTTCGACCTTGATATTAATTATACCGAGGCAGCTTAATTAGCAAACTCCTGAAGTACAGGTGCCTTAACCACTAAGCTTATACCCCGACTTTTTAACCGTATAAAACTCGTTGAAACTCTCTCACAGCCCTCATAACATAAAGTTACGCAGTATTAAAAATTCATCAAACAAAAGTTGATAATCCTAGCATAAACGAATTATGTAGGCAAACATTTTAACTGCGGCGTACACAAAATTTCTCTCTCACAGTATATTATTATCGGGGTAGATTTATTTATATCTCAGGCCGGAAAGTATTACCATAACATCCAAAATCTCTTGAGTGAGGTATTGTTTCAGAAAATATCGCTCATTTTGGTAATAAATTACGAGTTTTTATGGCAATATACAGCAAAAACGTTATATCAATATGAATGTGTAAGGAACTAGCCGCTTTCCCGCAGTTTCACTCGCGTCACGAGGGAATTACTGCCCGTACCCGGATAAAATATAGCCTTTGTCACTCGTGGATAATGTTGCTTTCGAATGGCGAAACAATTTTTAAAATCAGTTCATTACTTTCAGATTTCTCATGCCAGCAAAATTCTACTTCGCATTATTAATACCAGGCTTCAAACATATTTGTCT
>NWSH02000613.1:11760192-11770421 GCA_002382865.2 Heliothis virescens | reverse complement strand
ATTACATTACATACGCTCGATATTGCAAACACAGTACACCGCATTCTACCTACGCGATCCGCATAGCTCCTCGGATCAAAGTACACTCAACTCAGCGCTAACTTTACGTTTGCAAAGTTAAAATCAATGTTGGTATAAAATTACACGGTGCAACTCCATACTTCAAAGACTTCTATTCCTGGGAGCCATCTTTTTAAAAAGAAATACAACACCATTACCGTCTGCTTGTTTTATTTATTTGCTTGTTATTGCAAAACGCTGAATAAATAAAATATGGCTTTTTACTGAGAATGATAGGGTTCAGTGCAATAACATTATTATTACCATGACATATATTTTTATATAAAACATACACGAATTTGGTGTTCCCATCTCCCTTAAAAGTGACGCGTTATGACTACGCCTGACTACGTAGGCTACGTGCTACGCATATGAATGTGCTACGCAACCGCGTAGCGCGTAGTCATTAGGCGGTTGTCAATGACTTCCTCAGATTTTGGGCGAGAAGCAATATTGGTCTTCAATATAAATTCAATTATTATTGCGGATCATGCTATATTTTTGTTGGCATGGCAGCTGAAATCCTGTGGGCAGGATATAGGAATATTATTACAACACAAAATGGGTATTTCTAGCCTAGATACCACACGATTAAACATCTAAATAGCTACACACAAGGCCATCTCAAATTGACGTCATACCTGAAATACCTAAAGGCGAGATTCCACCAAAAATATGTACGCGCCGGTGCGTCTACAGCTAGCATGTGTTTGCTCACAAAGGTTGCAATTTTAGAAATGTTCACACGCAATTTGTAACTGTATGCTGACACAAGATATACTTGTGTGCGTCAAAGTGCTGCAAACTGGTAGAATCTCGCCTTAAAACCCTAATAAATTAGTCTACCCAACGTCTACGTAAATATCAGTTTCCCAAACATCAATTTATCAGGCACCTGTAGCTGGAGGTACTTCATCAAATCCCAGTTGCCTCAACAGTCGTTAAAGGATTCCAACTGGTCCTGTAGGCCCGGGCGTCTCTGAATTTTGTATGGCCGACCTAATCAGCTCAGTGAATTATTCATCCTAAGCCTTTGTAGCTTTTAATATTCCAGCATGAGCGCTTGGTTCAAAGATGTTATCATAAATATTATGTCAGAAATAAAAGGAATTTTAAAGTACGATGCAAAAATAATGTGAGGAATTTTTGGGTAACTCATATCAATTTGATGTCTTGACTTTGATCGAGTTGTTGTGCTCAAAAAAACTACTGAATATGTTATTTTCTGAATACCGTTTGATATACGCATTTTTGATATTACTGCCAGCTGATATTTCATTTTCCTCATTTTATAATATATTTCACCAGCGGTTTCACCCGCTCTTACGTAGAAACTACTGCGCGCACCCGGATAAAAAGTAGCCTATAGCCTTCCTCGATAAATGGGCTATCTAGCACTGAAATAATTTTTCAAATCGGACCAGTACTTCCTGAGATTAGCACGTATTCAGCTTTATAATATTAGTATAGATAGATAAGGACATCAATAGCGAAGCTGTTGCCATAGAAAATTTGATCTCTTTTCTTGTCACCAATAATACCCACAGATGTCGCGAGTACATTCAGTTTATTGAGTACAAAGTGGACCAAAGCCGTAAGGCCTTCACACGTTTCCTCAGCCCATTGTGTCGAACAAATTCACCCACATACTCCACATGATTATCCCTTTGAACGTAAAGCATTGTTACTTGAATGTTCCTTTAGGGATTTACGAACGGACATATTGTTTACCGTTTCCACGTACTTAGGTTAGATATTATTGAAACTTGTAAATATTGGGAAAAAATGGGTACCTAAAAGTCAAGTAAACAAAAAGTTCTTCATTTCTTTAACGCCCAAAGAAACTGATGGCCTCCTAGCCGATTATCGGCCACGGCGGCTGTTCTCATATAAGGAGATCAGCCAGCTGCGCAGGACATATTATAGTGCACAAGAATTTGCGCAGATACAGGTGCACTCCCTATTCCCTCACACTCATAACCCGATGGGACGGCAATCCGACACGACCGGAGAGAGATCAGGCGCAGGACCGACATTAACGTGCTCTCCGATGCACGGGTGTATCAATCACCAACTTCCAACTCCGGGCTGCTTTGTGAAAGTTTCTAAAACCCACAAAGCGATTTCGGCCCGTCCCGGGAATCGAACCCGAGACTTCGTGATCAGCAGTCGGCTATGCGACAACTAGACCAACGAGACAGACAAAAGAAACTATTTGTTTTGCGTATGGACTGTAAGCTTTTCTTCTTCTTTTGGCGATCTACCACTGGTAGTCTTTTGACGTAGACTTAGAATAGACACCAAAAACTGCTGCCTTTGAAACAAGATCTGATCTAGAACATCTCATAAAATGTACATTTTTAAAAGACTTATAAAATTAAAGCGTTCAGAATGCAGTTGATGTACATTACACAATTTTACAAATATTTCATTTAAAGTACAGTCACGTACAAACTGAATTAAGTGATTCTCACGTCTCGATGGTATTATCGTTCAGATGCAAATGCTGGTTATCGCTCTTTTACTTGCTTTTGTTTTATATTCAACTTTTTGTGTGTTTTGGACCCTTGGGGAGGTTTAAGCGAGGTTGGGGTGACGTTGATTTCTGACATCACGTTTTTAATCTTAGTATACTTTTGCGTTGCCTGCTGGGGCTGCGAGATTATTCGAAAGAGTTACCGCGGCCCTGGTACACAAAGGGCTCCAGAAGGCACATAGTGGGTTTTAGTCAGTAAGAGTCTAACATGTGAAGCGGGTGTTCATATCAGAAATGACGTCAGGTTTTATGTCCCTAATTGACATATATAAGAAGATATTCCTTCCTGTCATATCCATGGTACAACGACAAAATATAGGTATGACACTGAAGTGCCAATAGAAGGAAGTATAGGGCTATGGTAATTATTTCTACGTCTGCATATAAATTGCTGTACAAATAAATGAGTAAATTCTGTAATTTATTCGCATTAGAAGATAATTTCTTCTAGCCACACAAATATAAACTTCACAAAACAAATTAATTCAGCGTTGTAATTGAAGAGTCAGTCATCTTAATTCAGGCTGATATTTCAACTACTTACATTTCAGTTGTGTAAATTAGAACGTTTTAATTAAACACTTCCAAATAACTTTTACCAATAACTCAGCGTTTTGTTACTTTATGTAAATTATGTTGTAACTTCAAGGCCTTGAGAACTTCGTGACTACACAGATAAAAGGTTCAAACTTCTAGAATAGGCAAGTTGCTCCTTGTTAAGTAAAAGCCAAAGGTTGTATGTAACCAACATTTCAAGTAGCAACTTTGTTTTTGCGAGAACTGCTTCAAAACTTGAAGGCTCTTCGTTACTTAATAGCGTCATCATAATAATACTGGCTGGTTCTTGTGGTTTTGCTTGAGTTTTGCTAGGAAAGTAAAATGTATACTGGGTTTGACGTTCTGATACATCTATATCTATCTATGCCAATAAAGAGGTACAATTGATTTGTAAGTTTGTTTGTGGGGGGTAATCTCTGGAAGTAATGAACCGATTTTAAAAATTGTTTCACTATTCGAAAGCTACATTATCTACGAGTGACATAAGCTATATTTTATCCGGGTATAGGCAGTAATTCCCTCGTGACGCGAGTGAAACTGCGGGAAAGCGGCTAGTTCCTTATACATTCATATTGATATCTGGAAATGTAACGTTTTTGCTGTATATAGCCATAAAAACTCGTAATTTATTACCAAAATGAGCGATATTTTCTGAAACAATACCACACTCAAGAGATTTCGGATGTTATGGTAATACTTTCCGGCCTGAGATATAAATAAATCTACCCCGATAATAATATATTGTGAGAGAGAAATTTTGTGTACGCCGCAGTTAAAATGTTTGCCTACGTAATTCGTTTATGCTAGGATTATCAACTTTTGTTTAATGAATTTTTAATACCGCGTAACTTTATGTTATGGGGGCTGTGAGAGAGTTTCAACGAGTTTTATACGGTTAAAAAGTCGGGGTATAAGCTTAGTGGTTAAGGCACCTGTATTTCAGGAGTTTGCTAATTAAGCTGCCTTGGTATAATTAATATCAAGGTTGAAGTTTGCAGACAGAATTAACGTCCGTTTTTTCTTAAAACAATTGTTTATATTGGAAATTAAACTAAACCATACTAAACAGATGTTTTAGGAAATTTTAATTTGACTTCAACTTACAGACAGACCACCTATTTCATTCATAGCTATAGATAAACAGGTTAAGCGTGGAGTATATTGACATTTTATTCGAGAAATATTTACCAAAATATTTTCATATTGGAAGTATTTCTAATATCCTCGGGCAATTTTGTTATTAACTCTGGTTGTAATAAACTAATGACTTTTCTTGGGCTTATTTTCTATATAATCCTTCGAATAAAATGGAATAAGAATATGACATCTTTTTTTTTATCATATAGAATAATATTTGTCTTTGTTAGTCCTGACGTACCTAATTAAAACATCATCGGGTACTTTGTATAACGTTGTACGAAGAATGTAATAAGTACCAATAAGACTTTTCGCCCTAGGTACCTCAAGCCAGTACCCCAATTAGAACAAAGGTTAAGTCGTCAGGACAAAATGGGGGAATACGCCTTTATGTTGTCCCAGAATTATAGACGAAACTAAAGCAAAAAGTCTCTTATTATTGACACTCGGGAAATTCCTCTAGCAAAAATAATATTTGCCTCGAGTCAACAATAAGAATCGCTTTACAGATATATATGAAGTTATTCCTATAATTAGCCAATATTGTTTCTTGGATATTTCATCATTAGAGTTTCATTTGTACACAGCTGGACGAAACGATGGCTAAAAACTCCAAAAAGTATTCCAAACCTTATATTTATTTGCGACCTAAAAAGTAGCACATATGGAATAAATGAAACGACCCTTTGCATTTAATTTGCTACAGGAAAAAATTGGATGAAAAACCGCCCAAAAACTTGGTGAAACAGGGTTGATTTAGTACCCTTGAAACCTTTGGGGTGGATTTCACGAAGTTACAAATAAAGTTTGGTTTTCTTTGTAAACTACATACACGTGGGCTAATATGGTAACATCAAAATTGTGTATAGAAAAGATTTTTAGATCTCAGCTCCATAAATGATAGCGCTTCGGAAAGCTTCGTGTAAACAATTTCGATGTAATTTTTTTTATTTCGGCACATTGCTGGCATGCCGCGGAAATGGCGCTGAAAGTGAAAACAGTCTACGTTTAGACAGTAATAAAAATGGACAGAGTTTTCGCTCGAGTTGAGAATATTTTGTAAGCATTAGTTGTACGCCTTATCTTTTATTTCGCTGAAAATAGATATGGAAAGGGTCATTTGTTTTTCTTATCATATCTAGTGGTTCTCTGTCCGTTTAGTAATGTAGGAAAGAATTTATAGGCGTTTTTATTCCAACGAAAACTTGAGAAGGGTCTTGTTAGGCAAGTTTACGTATAAATAAATAAATAAAAAGGGGTTGTTTTAGGAGTTTTACTCAGTTCGCTCTTACAAGTGTACGAGACAAGTATCTAATAAAATTTATAGGTTTCTTTACGGTTATTGTGTGCAAACGTAACGTTTAATTTGTAGGGATATTTCGCAATAAAGTAACACGATAAATCTTTCTTCGACTGTTTCAAGACACTGTTACAAGTAGTAAAATCTTGATTAATTGCTAATAAGACGCTGTGTTCTCTTAGATCCGTATTGTGAAACAATAGTTGCAATTACTTTCAACCAATCAAAATGGTCGAAATCTAGGTACAATTAGGACATTCTAGACATGGTCCAAAATTCCGGTTTCATTTTTCTTGTGTATTAAGAGATCAAGCTCGAAATAAAAAATATTTTTCTTGTCTTGAGAACGTTCTAGTCGCTTGTCTAAGAATTTATTGATAATTTCTATATTTTTGTTACAGTTGGAAAATGTGCAGCTTTTGGACAAATACAATCTGCGGAACCCATCGAAAGGAACCTTATACTTCGCGACCACGCACCTTATATTCGTCGACCATGAGATGAGGAAGGAGACATGGGTATGTATTCGTTTATCATGAATGTCACGCTTTTGATAGTTTTTATGAAATTTGGGCGCTAAGCCTTTTGGTGTCATGACAAAAGAACAGGGAGTTGTGTTTAAAAGGCATTAAGCGTTGATACACCATAGTTTTAGCCATTAATATTTACATTTCTGAACTAATATTATATAGAGGATTTTATTTTTGCTTTTTTTTACCCTAAAGTCTACTAATTCTTAAAATTATCGGGAAATTATACTAGCCCCGAATGACATAAGCTATATTATACCCCGATGCTGAAAGAAATAATTACATAATATATTAAAATATGCGCCTTGAACAAACGTTGCTTCTTCTGAAAATAATAACCACACACTTAAAAAGTATCGTTATTAAAAAACATGTCACGTACACAAATTGCTTCGGATTTTGGAGGGTCTTAAAACTTCTTTGGTATTTTCGTAAACTTAATCATTCATGTTTCCAGACTTTCTAAATGCTATCTTTTTGATAAACTCAATTGACCCATATTTCCTTCCAGATTCTCCTGATGCACATATCTTCGGTGGAGCGGCTGCCGATCACGACGACCGGCTCCCCGCTCCTGGTGAGGACCAAGACCTTCCAGTCGGTGTTCTTCGTCATTCCCCGGGAGAGGGACTGCCATGAGATGCATCAAACGCTACTCAGGTTGAGCCAACCAGGTATGTTTATAAAGTATTTATAGACTATATAAACGCCAACTAAATATAGCTAGGCCCTCCGAGCCACCACTAAGAACTAGCATAAAGCTTTCATTTGTTGAGAGCTAACGGTATAATAAATGATCGATACACTTCCAATCCTATGCGCTTAGCACGGTGCTCTTTTCCAAAATAATGAGATTGGCAACCAAGTCTGTAGACATAAAATTAATAATCTGTTGGGTTGGGTTGTTATATCTACAAAACTACAAAAAAGGAGTAGTAAGTCTGAAATTGGCGGGTTCAAGTAAGAAACTCATAAAAACAGAATTACTTACTATTTAGCATTATACTTAATATTTAATATATTCTTCCTCCGTGTTGCAGTTCACATCGACGAGCTATACTGCTTTTTCTACAAATCGACTCCGGATGACCTGCCCAAGTCGGCGGGGTGGAACTTCTTCGACATCCAGACTGAGTACCAGAGAATGAATGTGCCTAACGACCAGTGGGTGCTATGCACAGCTAATAAGGATTACGAGGTGAGATAGACCCAGATAGGCTTACGGTATTTCCCGAATTATGAGATAGCTAGGTATCTATCTCATGATTTGCTTACTAGAGATCGAATTTTGACATTAACCCCATACAAGTAATGTCAAATTCCTATCTCCAGTAAGCAAATCTAGAGATACGCGCCCACCCGGATAAAAAGGAGCCTATTGGCTTCTTGAATAAATGGGCTATCTAACACTGAAAAAAAATCTCAAATCGGGCCAGTAGTTTCTGAAATTAGCGTGTGCTACCAAACAAACAACACACTCTAGCTTTATAATATTAGTATTGATGTTTAATCGAACTTTTTTATTTTTTATTTTACTTATTTTTTGCATTTCATACCCAGCTATGCGACACATATCCGAGTGAGGTATATGTGCCTGCGCGCGCGTCGACAGCCGTACTGCTGGGGAGCGCGAGCTTCAGGTCGCGGGGCCGACTGCCGGTGCTGGCGTACCTACACCACAACAAAGCGGCTATAGCGCGCTGCAGCCAGCCACTCAGCGGCTTTTCTGCCAGGTAACAAAACTGTTGATTTGCATGCCGGTCAAATTTCAGCAGGTTGTCACAAAATAGGTAATCAGTTGAAACTACGGGAAACGGGAAATGACTATTATGCACTACTTCTTTATAACCGACTTCAACAAAAAGGAGGAGGTTCTCAATTCAGCCGGTATATTTTGTTGTTGAAATTTAACAATATTTTAGAATTAATGAAACAAAATCATAGTTAAAATCGATCCATTCGTCAGTCCGTGTCGTTTGCGTTTGTGTGCGCAGCGCGGTTATAAGGTTACTAACACACACGCCGCATCCTAATACGGCTAGTATACATTGAGGGATTTCGGTAAATAAAAAAAACTTCTCATTTTATTGTTGATTTGAGTCGAGAATCATTAGCATAACTACGTCCTTGAATTTGACCAGGAAGCAAATTAACAGCTTGTATTTGATCAATCATAGCATCGTCGTCGCCTCAGCCTCAAATCGTCCACTGTGTTGCTGGGGAGTTTGTTCCACCATTTCTTCTTCCCAGCCAAAACACATAGGAAGTGGTGAAGGGTGGGTGTTTTTGGGGCTGTCTTTTGTATATTTGGCCTTCAAAAAGTGCTGATTTTCAGCATCCTCTGAATAAATGTTTTTTGTTTTTTTGACTACTGGACAAAGGCCTCCCCTAGCTGGGGGATTTGCCCATATTCACGCTGGGCATGCGTGTTGTTGAGTGCTCTCTGAGATATTTCTTACCCATGTCTTAACAAGGCATTTAATATCCCACTTAAAGCTCTGTGGTGGTTATTCTGCGACCAGTCGATCGTAGGTCACATCTGTTTTACAGCAAGGGTAAATAAGGTTGACAATTGAGGCAAGACGATGTAAATTTGCCCCCTTCCAACCAAAGCTCACATATACTCGTGTCATTTCAGATGCATGGAAGACGAGCAAATGCTGGACCTGATCAGACGGGCGAACCCAAATTGCGGCTACATGTATGTCGTGGACACCAGACCTAGAGTGAGTCAACTGTGACATTAGATATTATTTAGAAGTTAGTAGCCGGAAAATCTTACAACCAGTCTTAGCAAGGAGTATCAGGCAATCAATCCAAGTTATTGTTAGTTACCCAATTTAGAAATAAATCAAACCTTCTCGGTGGTCGCCTTAAAACATGATAAGCGTTCGGAATTTTAGGAGGTGAATAATGATATCGTTTTATGCATTTTACTGGGTAAATCTCGTCGATGTTCCTTCTGTGCGCAAGGGCCGTGGTAACTGCGGAAGATGCCGGTTAGGATAGGCTACTTAGGCCCGATTTACCAAATTCAGATTGAGACCATTGAGAACTTAAAAAAGTTTATTTTCGAAAGTTCTTTGTAATCATGAGTACAATCACGTGTTCAAGTATCGGTAAGTAATTACCAGTCACCCTATGTATCATTGTATATTGTTTTCTTATCGTCGTACGGTGAGATATGATTTAGCCGAGAGTAAGTAGTACTAGTATAGTTATTCTCAGGTAATGAAGCCATTAATGAATAACTGAATGTTCGTCAGATCAATGCCATGGTGAATCGCGCGGCGGGCAAGGGTTACGAGAACGAAGCGTTCTACGAGAACATCAAGTTCCAGTTCATGGGCATCGGGAACATTCACGTCATGAGGAAGAGTCTTCAGAAACTTGTTGAGAGTAAGTTTGTTCAAAAACTTGTCTTTTTAGGCTTCCGTATTAGATACTAAGACTTCACTGTCTGTCTGTCCGTCCTTCTGTCGGCGGGCTGTATCTTGTGAATCGTGGTAGCTAGAGAGCTGCAAGGATGACTAAAACTATAATAAAGTAAATTATGGGGCTGCCATACAACAAACATGTTTTTTTACAGAACCCTTCGTGCGCAAATCCTACACGCTTTTGACTTTTTACACTTTAAAAATTTTATTCATAAAATGAAATTCCTTTTCTACGAATTTTACACAATTTGTTAGGTTGTACGGTATACTTATTCATCAACTATTTTTGGTTACCAGCGTGCGAACAGAACACGCCCACGATGTCGTCATTCCTCAACGGTCTGGAGTCGTCTGGTTGGCTCAAACACATCAAGTAAGTTGCGTGGTGCTGTTTGCGGAGTTAAAAGTTGCGGAGGCATTCAACTTTTTGCGCAATCTTGTGCGCAAAAGTTATAAAAAGGCTTGGAAGATGATGTTTATTTTGTTACTTTGTTTCATGAAGTACCTTCGCATATTCCCAGGTCGATATTAGACACGTCGTGGTGGATCGGCCGCGCCATCGAGAGCGGCGTGAGCGTGTGCGTGCACTGCAGCGACGGCTGGGACCGCACCGCGCAGGTCTGCTCGCTCGCCGCGCTCTGCCTCGAGCCGCACTACCGCACCATCAACGG
>NWSH02000613.1:11682491-11726532 GCA_002382865.2 Heliothis virescens | reverse complement strand
ACTTCTTGGACGGCGAGATCTGTTGCTACAACTCATTGTTTTATGTATATTTGCTAAACAGTAATTAAATATAAAATCAATTACAAAATGTATGTGTCACTGTCAAGACAAGTTTTGTTTTTAAATATAAAGGCCGGTGAAAGAGATCGATGTACAATAAAACCTTTTTATAATATAGCCGTGTTACGCGGTTCCACCCGCGTCGCGGGGAAACTTCCTGTATCCGAATAAAACATAGCCCTTGTTCGGCGCAAAGAACGTAGCTTCCTAACAATTAAAATATTATTCAAATCGGTTCAGTAGATCCGGAGCCTATTCGTTTGAAACGGTGGTGAAATCATAAGTAAATAAATAAATATTGAGAAAATAACTCCTTACACGAACAATCTTGTTCTTTTAGAAATTCCAACTTGGTGTCAATAGTTAGCGGAATTAAAACCATTGGGCACTACAATCAACTACAACCTACACATTTGGCAATAATACTAATTTAGACAAATAAAGCTCTTGACGTTGAACCAATTCAATTGCCCCATGAATAATAAAGTGCACTTGATCCTTGTCCGGCAGCCAAGGACTTTAGAAATACCCAAAATTGCCACTAAAAAGGGAGCCCAAGAAACCTTTTATACTTATTGCAGGTAGACGTTTTAGTTAGCAATAAGCTTAGGATTAGGAACATTGGATTTTAGATTTAGATAGGTAAATTTTAAATTAGTTAAGATACGTAGAATTAAACTATCCGTACTTTGAATTTTGCAATATTTATTAAGAGTTATTTGTCATCATCTGCCTAGCCTTTTCCCAACTATTTTGGGGTCGGCTTCCAGTCTAACCGGATGCAGCTGAGAACCAGTGTTTTTAAATGGAGCGACTGCCTATCTGACCTCCACAACCCAGTTACCTGGGCAATCTGGCACCCCTTGATAAGACAGACTTTCTGGCTTCTGACTACCCGTAACGACTGCCAAAGATGTTCAAATGACAGCCGGGACCCACTGTTTATCGTGCTTCCGAAACCACGGAAAAACTCAGTTATGAAAAAGATTGGTCACCCATCACGGACCGACCGCGTCAAGCGTTGCTTAACCTTATGATCGATCGATCCGCGCGGCTTTGACTTAGCCACGAGCTATTAAGAGTTATTTATCAGTCCCAATAAAATACATCCTACAATCCTGACTAAATAGTTCACAGATAACTAAATAGTTTCTAATATTATAAATGAGAAATAGATTATCTCTGTCACGTTTTCACGCCAAAACGGCTTAATTAAGTAATCCTGTAACATAATGACCTTAGTAAAGACCTTTGGAGTCAATATCCTAAAAAACGTCCACTTTGTTTTTTTATTCTTGCTTACTTTACTGGAATAGAATAACAACTGTTTTGAAGTGTAAAAGTTGCTTATTTTATTTAAGATAAAACTTTGTGAAACCTGAGATCGGTTGTTAGACACTAATTCTCACTCCTGAATAAACTACGGACAACTGCGAGTGTTTTTACAAAATTGAAAATTATTTCTGTAGCTAATAAAAGGCAAGGTCTATTTCGTATTTTTGTTTCAATAAAATGTTCTAAGAATATTGTTGTATTTATTAAGTTTATTCGTTCGAAATTTAAGTGTCACGGGAAACATAAAACATTTCTAGGGTCTGGGTGCCGTTTGGTAATATTTTTTCTCTGTCGTCGATTTTTCACTTCATACTACGACTGTTAGAATAATGACTGTCTATTTGTTACAATTCTACAGCTTTTCGGAAACTCAACTGAACATATTTTTTGAAGAACCTGCTCGTAAATCTTGTTGATGATGCTGCTACTCTTTAACTCAATATTGGTGTGCCTCTGAATGGCTATCACGCTATTGTCTACACTGGATAAAGTGACAGCGATCCAAAAATGACGATGTCTACTCTGAAATGACACTACCGATTGTACGGGACCCACCGACATACGAACGAACTTTGCATTGTTGTTCTACAACGAAAATAGTTCGGTTTGGCTCTCAAATTAATGAGGGTTTACGATAATATTACAACTGTCAAAATGATGTTCGGGCAGAACGAGTCGCAACCGAACCGATTAAACGATATGGAAAATGATTGCGTAGTAAGAAACATGCGAACATTCGGCCAACAGTTCGTCGTTAACACGTTCGGAGTAGACCTCCTGAATCGCTGTTACCATAAGCTGAACGTAGCAATTAATGGCAACTGATAATTAGGTAGCAACTCTCTACCTGTGTTTCGAGGGATAATCTGGGAAGTGACAGCAATCCTGATGCACACCAATGTTGAGAGAATTCCGTATAAACTACCAGTCATACTTAACATATACCACCTTTAATAAAAATATCAAACCATATACGAAGTAACAATGACTACTTGTATTACAAATACGCAATACAAGAAGTTGATTTTCCTCGGCAACAGAAGTATTAAAAAATATAAAGACAATGCTATTGTTCTGAAGGGAAAATGAGAAATCCATAATAAGCTAACAGTTAATAAACGTATTGTTTCATTTAATAAAGTCATTTATAGGCGATTGCCAGTTTCATTTTGTGAAATGAAGTCGGTCCCCGTGTAAAAATTCTAATAAGGTCTCCGGGAACAGGGCGTTTTTTTTTTCAATAAGATGAGCAAGGTCATGCAGTGGATATTTATATTACACTCGACTAATTAACGACACTCAAAATATTAATAAAATAAAAAGGAAGATTAAAAAAATATATATTTTCTACTATCATTGAGTTAGTAAGTTTTCATTTCATGACAATCTATACTAATATCTATACTAATATTATAAAGCTGAAGAGTTTGCTTGTTTGTTTGTTTGAAAATGTTTCATTGTTAAGCTATAATATAAAGTGAGTCATTTATAATACAGGTTTACATTTTATTTATGTTTAAGTTACGTTATTGTAAATAAATAAATGATATTAATGTTTATTAACACAAAACCAAATCTACTGTCCTTAAACGTTGTTGGCTATTTTATACGGGAAATATGCACATTTCCTACAGGAAATCGAATGAACCCGACGGAGCAAACCTAGTTATCGCATTGTCAGCTAAATTATTGCAAGACACATTGTTTTTCTAATTTATTATATTATTATAATATTAAGGCTGTTGATTTATATTAATTAATTGCAAAATTGTAAACTAGTAGCGCCATCTATTAGAAATAATGATAACTTAAGTAACTCACACTTGACCATTCCTATTGTACTTTTTTCATAGATAATGGTACGGAACCCTTCGTGCGCGAGTCATACTCGCACTTGCCGGTTTTTTTGATCTTACTAGGTATTAGCTTTTCCACGCATTTCACCTGCGCCCAGGTGGAACTACCTACTTCTCGTACCAAGATAAAAGGCAGCTTATTAGTTATTCTGTTAAAACTACACTATTACAAACTTCCATCAAAAAATATTCAAATAGTGGCAAAAACCACTGTCCACCTAGCACAGTTAATTTACACGACGGACAGCGAATTCTTAGTTATCCTTCTTTTGCATGAAACATTGCATTTACAATGTTACCATTTACGTATTCTTACGAGTAAAAAAACAAAAGGTTTATCTAAGACAGATCCAATTAATACGTATCAGTTTCAAGCAGTCGCAATCTCGAGATCGTTTGCAAAAAAAAGAACATTATCCCACTGGCATTGAGACGGATACCGTTTTTATCTATCTCTGGGAATTTCTTAATAGGACTTCAGTTTGATGTGGAATTATAAACTAAGATTTCTAAGGAAATAAATGTTTGCTAGACAAATCTGATAGGAAACTATTTTTATCGACACGTTTCAGGAAATCTAGGTAAAATAAGAATTTTGTTTGTTATAAAAACTTATATGTGTAGGCAATTTGCGTAATTAGTAGCCATTACTTAAACATTATTTAAACTCAAAACTAACTTTAAAATAACCGTCGATCTTTTGAAGTTCATCTAAAAATAAATAAAGATCGAAGTACAAAATCGGGGTATGGTTTATCTTTTAACTGAAATCACGTTTCGCCAAAACGAGGCGTAAAATATATACTTATCCTAGGCAGCACGAAACACATGCCAGTAATTTCCAAAATGGCTGACACGTAGTAAATAATGGCGCTAGGTTAAAAATCCTCACGTGTAAAAAAATACCTTATTTTTTTACGCAAATCGCACAAGCAACCTTTACCGATTTTCTTGAGGCATTAATTTATTCTTANNTGCTTTGTGAAAGTTTCTAAAACCCACAAAGCGATTTCGGCCCGTCCCGGGAATCGAACCCGAGACCTCGTGATCAGCAGTCGGCTCTGCGACAACTAGACCAACGAGGCAGGCATTCTTAAATTACGACACAGTATAGATATAAACAGACACACATATATTGCATAACTAACCTTCAAGAAAATTAAAATAACGGTCGGAACACGAGATCTGGAACATTCCATGATGCGGTAAGTTCTAACATTTCACATTGCGAAATGTGAAACAATATCTACAAGACGTAATATCGCGTATCGGATTCATAATTTATGTAACCTCGTATTTTGATCGGTACTTCATCTAAGGGCGCGTTTAGACATAAAACTGGAAGAAACTAGTTCGAGTAAAACGAGCACAAAAATTCACGTTTGTTGTATGGATGAAAGCCCCCTGAAACGGTTATTTTGTTCCCGTTTCAGTATTGTTCGTTATAGCGGGAACAGTAATACATCATCTGTGTAACTATCGGGGTTCTTGAGATACAGCCTGATGTTAAAGAGAAAGCGAAGTCTTAGTAACAGGGTCCCGTTTCACACTTTGGGTACTGAACCCTAACTAGAGCTGGAATAAGGGCATTCTTTAGCATTATTTTGTCATCAAATTATTTTAGTTAACGTAAACAGACGCATGGGATTCTTTCGTGGTCTACAAAATTGTCAATTGAAATAATACTTTTAGGTTTTTTCATGGGAAAACTATTTTACGTATAATTTTTTCCTTGTTATTCCATATTCATATACACTGCGTTATCATAATAGCGTTATATTATATAACAACATTTTATGTAAAGCTTCACGCAAAGGATAAAATTGTAACGCGAGTATTTAAAAAATAATAAACATTCGATTAATCCTTTAAGTCCGGATTACCACAAACATACCCGTATCGTAATTGAACCGACATTAAAGCAGGGATAAGCTCGAAACCAAAATACTTATTTTTATTGTGCGCTTGGCAATAAATCTTATTATCTTTCTAAAAATAAATCTTTTTTTCTTTTTAAAAAAAATAATCAATAAACAAAGATTCTTTCTGATTCTGATCACGTTTATCAATATTATTAACAATCTATACCATACTATGTAATTACTTATCTCAAGAACTACTGGTACGATTTGAAAAAAAAGCCCCTTTATCGAGGAAGGCTCTAAACCTTTTATCCAAGAGCGCAAAATAGTTTTGCCAGCTTTGTAAAAAAAATGTTAATTTTTCTAGTTGAAAACTTTAGCGGCATTAGCATAAACGAGTATTTATCATATCAGAAAATGCGTCAACTTGTTTTTAAATAATTAGGGTTTAATACGATTGAAGGCGCGGCCCCACCGCGGTGCACGGAGAGACTACGCACGTGTATTAAGCTTCGCTTTGGATGAAAATGTATGTGGTTGTGTCCACTGCAACCCACGGAGAGGCTACGCACGAATTGACGTCATTGATACATGCGTGGCTTGCTCGAATAGGCGGTTACATAGCTCAACGCTGTCGACGTGGGTCTACGTTTCCACGGGATTACACGAATATGACCGTCGACTATGTACAGCTCACTTATCGCAGCGTAGCCTCTCCGTGCGCCGTACCACGCTATACATATTCGTGTGTCATATTCGTGTATTCCAGTGGACCCACGTTGTCAAACAAATTAATACACGCAGCTAAAATGCGCCGCGTGCCCGTGCACAGCATGCGCCGCGGTGGGGCCGCGCCTTTATGCGTTAATGAGATGACTTCTGATACAAAATGTTAGTCAATTAGTACAGTCATTTTTAAGATTAGAATTAATTACACACTTTGACAAAACAATGGAAAATAACAATCACCACGCAACAAGATAATTGCTTGAGTAATTAAAGTACAATGCCCTAGGCCTTTAAAAAGACGACTTTAGAACGTTATTTGTCTTTTAAACATCATAAGATATTGTTTCAATTAAGCTAAAACAATGTTCTAATTGTTTTCATTGTGATACAAAATTATTAAAAATGCTTTTTACAAAATTTATTTATATAGCAAAAAGCTTTTTGTGTCGTTTTTATACATTGGAAACCATTTAGAGAATTACATATGAAGAAAAATCCACCCTTTAAGGTTATTTTTATTTCCAAAAGAAGTGTGCTACCCAATGAAAACACGAGCAACGCGACTGAATTAATAAACTTTTTTACATTTTAATAACAAAGACACGCCTCTTGATTGAAAGTAAATGGCTTCCAGCCTTTTATCCGAGTCTACATTTTCATTATACCAAGCTCAAAACATTCGAGATATGCCTTATTAAATTCAGAGTACATACCTTCTGTAGCCAAAATAAAACTTTTCTTTGTTTATTAACGCAACAGCAAAATACTTGTAGCACAATTAAATTGTTCACGCACCGTTTAATATTTAATTCTCCTCTGTTTCTATTATGCCTACAATACGAATGTACGAAAATATAAAGTTGGCGCCCAACGTGGGACTTGAATCAGCGAATATTCTATTTTTTCAAATACGTATTTAGTACTTACCAAAAAAGTGTTCTAATACACAATTTTATTGTAATGTGTGTATATAAACTCGTATTACGTACTAAATCTGTTCCAACACACTTATATCAGTAGCACTTGTATAATTCAGCTGAGTAAAGGAGCATTTTATGGCCATGAATATTACATAAGGCCATAAACTCGTGTCTACTTCCCACACAGTTCTCATGTTGTAACTGCTTACCTGTAACAAAATAACGAGGGGTGAAATTGATATTGTAAATTCATTACTGAGGGTAGATTGCAATTTTCAAACCTGACGCGTCACGTACAAAGAGCTGTTTTGACGTGGTACAATTTTCCATATAGGCAATGTTATTAAAATTAAGGAAAATTCGAAAATGGCTCAAAAGAATGAAAAATACTGCTTGTAGTAATTTGTGCTAAGGTTCTGTAAAGGACCCCATTTTTATAACTGCGCTGCCTTTGTTCAATCAAGTTATATTCAAGTTTCTAAAACACAAAAGAAAATTTTGTCAATACGTACTATTTAATATTCTAGACAGTTTTCTAAATGAAAGCAGACAAATTATATAAGAGTTTTCTTCAACAGTGTTCACACAAGAATATTGTTATAAAAATGAATTATACAACCGATCATTCATCATGATGTATCGGTCCACATTATATGCTTTTGAACCGCATAAAATATAATTCAATTATGTTCATACTCCAGGACAGGTATCAATAACTTTGGTCAACATACAGCAACACACCAATCAAATCTCTAACATTGCAGCCTGACCTAAAAACACATAGAATAGAAAAGATCTAGATCACAAATTGGCACGGATCACAAACCAATTTGCTATACAAGCAAAAAGCTATAACACGGAAATAATCTGTGGGATTATTGTACGGGATAAACTTGAATAAAATTGGATTTTTATGTTGTTTTCTTGTCTCTTGTTTCATTAAGAACATTGTTCCATAACACAGGACTTTGATACGTATGCGAGACTTTCCTCTATCAAATGCCATATAGCCTTTGACATGTAACACTTTACAGGATCTGGCAACAAAAGTAAATGGGCCTACGATCACTAACTTAAGGGAAAATGTATTTCATAAAAAAGTTCGCGGCTCCTTTTTAAAAGGTCGTTGAAAGAACTCGTAATGTGTCAAAGCTTTTACAGAGTCTTAGAATATAATGAAAACTTATGCGAAAGGTTATAGACATTACCCCCGAAAAGGCATTTTTTGTTGAAAATATTTTATTATTTTTTTAATGGTTACTTATTATAATCTAGGTACTTGTGTTTATTTTAATATGTAAAGTAAAAAGCATGTCCATGCATGTATTTCTTAGCGAAGGATACATTGATTTATGCTCTCCGCCATTATCATAATTCAAAGCCATTTTTTTGTTATTTAGCATACTCGTACATAATAAATTAAAACATTTTGCCCCCATCTACTGAACTACAAGACCCACAAAAAAGCTTTTAAAACAGACCATTACAGACCAACAAATTTTACAACAGCTCGTCAATGTGGCATTTTGCGAAAGCCATACAATTTCCGCAGTGAGTCCTGAAGTGGCGTTTAACGTCCTTTGTTAGGGGCCCCGGCAAAGAGCCCTTTGTATCCTTTAATGGTAGAAATGTTTGGCGTTGACTTCTGTCATTGTGTCACCTTTGTCACGTATGTCGTAAGTTCTAGATCAGGGATGGCGAACTTTCATTGACTTACATGATAAATTCCTTAAAAAATTCAACAGTGGCTTGCCTTCAAGTAAATAGTCATTATTATACTTCGTGTACATTAGTTTTAAGAATGTTTATGTTTAATATGTATTTATAGTATGTTTAAGTTTTATATAAATATAGTATTGTATTTATTAATATGGGCCTCGATGCCTGAAATAAATGGATAAATAAATAAAAATTATTATAAAACTAATTGGCCAATTTTAATGTTTCACCATTAGAATGATCGAGTCTCTAAATAATATTTCTAGCTCTATTTTATCCCGATTGTGGATAGGAGTTCCTCGTGACGCGATTGAAGCCGGCTGAAACGATTAGTACACTATTTCAATTACAATATTTTAGAAAAGACAGTTTACAAACTCTGCGCCCTGTTCTAAATTGTCAACGTGTGAGTTAGGTCTCATACGTGTTTGAGTGAGTACTCCGTGAAAGGAAATAGTCCTATAACATCACATTTTCTGAGGGTAGTCTCAGGTGTACCAACAGCCAATAGTCATTAAATAACAACTTGAATCGATCGTGCGGACTGCGAATAAATTGTTTGAAATATGCTTCTTCGAATTTCGAAGTAAGAAATGTGAATAGTACAGTGTTGGTCGAGGCACGAAATCATCACTTGATAGTTAATAGGTGGCACTGCATTCGGTTCTTCTTTACTTATTAATTATAATAATTCATACCCATTCCACGTATTTTTAAGGCAAAATTAACTCGAAAGATTGAATGTAATACTTTCGCTATCGATCGGTTTGCGCTTAGTGATAAAAAAAATGTTGACGTTAGCTTCGTATAAATTATGCCTTTCAATCCGCAGTTAATGAAATATTTATATTTTTAATTAATTAATTTTATGCTGTTTAAATAATGCCAAATAATATTATTCATCAATACCGCTTATCTCGATTGATAGCAAATAATCAGATGGAGCTATCTAACTATCAAGTACAACAAACATAATAATTTTCGTATCGGTTCAAACACAAACAATAACAGTGGTACTACCAATCAAAACAACTGGTATATAACTACTGAATAGTTAATCAGCTTACCTTTAGAATAACAGTTTATTGAATGGAATATCACAGGTATTGGGTTGAACTAAAGCTGTATTATCATATCGGCAATATTGAAGGTTGATGTTTTAAAACTTTCGCGACTTGCACCCATATTTTAGACAACAAACGGGTCTTACTCGTGATGAAATTATAAGGGTCTTACTACAAAAAGTTAAACAGGTGATCGTCATGTGTTTAAGAAAATTTTGTATGGAGAATTTTCTAAAACGCGTGATGATCGCGTGTTTAACTTTTTTGTAGTAAGACCATAAAGGTTTACGATACCTCTTTGCTCCCGACGTTTCGGCCGAATTGAAGAGTCTACCCACGACCACGGTCGGTGCAATTCGGCCGAAACGTCGGGAGAAAAAGATTTATTTGAATTGTGAAACCCAGAACACAATTAGAATATTTTAAACGTAATATTTGGTAGAGAATCCGTTACATTTTGTACAGACGACTGCAGGTCAACGTACACGAATCTGTCAAATTTTACCAATTTAATATTAACCTTCCGCTATTGTGACAAGGTTGAAACTATGTGACAGATTGTGGTAATATGATGTGCTGTTGTCCTTTGGCTTAAAGAACTAAGACATACTGTAAAACTAATAGAACAATCGTTAAACTCCGTAATAAAAGTACAATGATTTTAAGGAAAAAATACTTTTACTCTCAAAACCCCTACAATAAAGGGGCACTACTAATAAAATTTTCAATGTTATGTCTGCCAGATATCCAATCAACGGAGACGTAGGTTTAAATTATTCTACCGAGCGAAACATTTCTAAAATTACAAATAGGGTAGAGTGGATAGACCCTTTTAATACTGGGCAACTCTTGTTGTGGAAGAGTTTTCGTAAAGGCGAGATTTCAATGGTGTGCGGCAATTTGCGGTACTATGCCTGTGACGAACGCAGACTACTCGCTCTAGAAAACAATTAAAAAAAAAATGCGTGTGGACATTGCTAAAATGTCAGCAAAACTGCAACCTTTGTGCGCATACACATGCTAGCAATGTACTCTCACGCTAGTTTTTATCGCGAACAAATGTAAACGGTAAATTTTGGTGAAATCTCGGCATAATAGTGACGTTCTGACTACTTTTGGTGCTCTGTATTATATCCTGGTAAACTTGAAAACAAAAAAACTTGGCTGATAAAATGTTAGACCGGCCCTAAGATTCTCAAAGGACCAAAGGGTTACTTATACCTACATATTCGTAACGAAACACCATATTGCCATTAAAGTAAAGGTACTTTTACGACTTACCCGGGACTATAGGAATGATATACAATGTAGGTTTTTATGCCTCGAAGCCTCTGAAAATTAACTTGTTCAACAAAAAGGACGAACTTATTATTCAGTTCACGGGGCGAGGATTATCTGCCTAATTGTCCTGTTTTTCACCGTATTTTCTTCGCCAGACATTTTAACTAATAATAAAAAGGTATATCGGTTAATTAAACGTCAGGAAGTTCCATCGAGTAAATTTTCGTTATGACACATGTCAAAAATCTTAAATACTTTTGAAGTTTATGACAGTAAGTTCGTAAAATGGTTTTTGTTTGAGGCTGTCGTCAAAAAAAATTAGATAAATCAGAAGTTGAATCTAATAATTTTTGCTATCATTGGAATAATTTGTTACTCAGTACATAAGTACCTTAGTTATTATATTTTTAGAATCTACGCCGCGTCGTCTAGACATCCACATAATAGCGAGGGATTGTCAAACTTTTAACCGATGTCTGTTCCTTCTGTCTCTTTGTGTACCAAGGTCGCGGTAACTCTTTCTAACAATCCAGAAGCCCCGGCAGGTAAACATTTCCACCGAAAAACATTCTATGGAAGACAGTTAATCTCCAAAGAAACATTGGCTTTGATCTATATTTGTGAACACAATTCAATCCAGTGTGCACTTACAAAAGAAAATAAAGTTCATTCGTCTTTATTTATTGCGCACATATAAAGAACTGCAGCGCATGTTTACCTTTAGAATTCGGAGCAATACGGTTCAAAAGGGAGTGCACCAATCGGGGTACGAATGGACTTCAGCAATAAAATAGTCTGCACATATACTATGCATGCTAGTGGCATGCATCTCGATATTGAAGTTTTATATAGATACGTAGTTGTGGTACCCTAGGGCTAGCTAAAGGACATCGTTTCTCAAGCACTGGTGTGGGAAAAAGCTGAGAAATGCATCTTTTCTTTTTGGAAATTATATGACTTCTGAATATGACAACGACTTTGGTGGTCATTGTCATGAACTCAATATTAAACTGAAATTCATCCCAAGCCAGCGTGATGACGATAGCCCTTTGTTCTAAAGTAAAACAATAGGCAGGTAAGTCAATTGATAGATGACACCAAAATCACTCTCAATAATATTATTTATACCTATGTATAAACACATACGCATGAAATTAATTAAAACTGAGTGCAATGCCAGATGCTATTAAGATAACGAGCGTTTGGTATATGTAATCAATTAATTTAATAAACTCATGTTGATTGATGGATAAGTATTATGGCAGCAATGTTTTGATATTTGCTTCCAAAATTCACTTTAAAAGAAAAAAAAGAAAGGTGATTCGGTAAACATTGGTCCTACATTGCAAAAAATAACTGAAAAAAGCAACCTTCAAAATGCAATAACTTAATTTCCAAAGGACTTAATCCTATTACAAAAGGAATTACCAATGAGAACGACTAGATACTAAATTCAATTACGCTGCGACAGTTTGTGCCATACGAATCAAAGACTTGCTAGGCTACACACAGTCGTAGAACATCAAACATACCTATGTACCTACATGTTCCAATTAAATGCTGAAATTTTAGCTTACAACTCCATACGCTTTGAAACTCTGTGGTCTCACAGTTCATGTTACACTGGTCCTGGTTGAAATGGTCGACAGCGATGGCTGAACGTTAGGTACAGCAATAATAGATGAAGTAAATGCTGTATGTATATGAGAACAACAAAGGAGAAATGAGAGCTATCAAGCCTTTATTTTCGGACATTAATGAGCACACCCAGCGGCGATGAAAATAACAAAAAGGGTAATACTTTTTACTGAGAATTTTCCCATTTATTAAGAAATGTTTTTTTTTTGTTTGGTACGTTTATTTTTGTCATGCCATTGTGCCTTTTTAGTGTGTGAAATATTATTTCGTGCATTTGACATATTTAAGCGTTGAGGCCCAGGAGAACTATTACTCGGCTATAAAAAGATTTCCTTGAAAATTTCTTTGTTCGAAATGTTTACTAAATCCTATGAAAATCGAGAAAAACCTACAAACAAAAAAATATTTTTTACCAATATGTACTCGATTCTTATTTGTGAAAGCATTAAAATCCCTCAATTCTTCTAATACTTATCAAGGTCAGTTGAAATCTTTGTAGAGTTAAAATAAACCGCACCATGACACTACATAAAATGTGCCAAGTCAGTGCACGCAATGTTCAAACAGCACACATTAGCTGATTGGAAAGAGATTTATATGGTCTTTCAAAATGGAGAGATTTCTAAGATTGAAGATGTGATTTAAGAATCTGAATATATTTTAGCTGTAAACATGTTCTTAGGATAATGAGAAAAAACACGCTTTGAAGTAAACGCGTTGTAAGCTATAAATAAATCCTTACATTTCCGTTAGGAAATTTTGCCTTACAACGTTTCAACCAATTCTTACAAAAATTGACATACAATTTATTTATTTTCTCCTTGCCCATTTCATTGCCCACTATATCGCTTAAAATAATATTGCCCTAATTCATGTCAAAAGACATCTGAAAGTATGTTTCAGTGTCACCATAACCCGTTGTTACTGAAAACACGAAAATTGTCCAACCTACATAACAGACTGCACAATGCCAAAATGGTCCCGAAATTACGCATGAAACTACCACTAGCTTAAAGCTACGACCAGAAACTGGAACATGAATACGACAGATGCAAAGCCAAATGGGTCGACACACATAAATAACAAATGGAGCAAAAAGTGTGGAGGATAAAGCAAAAAATCATCTACATTGGCTACAAATCTTTCAACTGGTATTTGATAAAATGCTTTAGGAAAGTCAACTAACCTTAGTGCTTTTTATCGTCCTTCATACAGTTGTGATGAATGACTTACACATTAACAGAAAATTCTCGACCTAGCACTCCATGTTCTAAATCCTCTGTGACAGCTAATGGACAGTCGAGATATTCGGCAAATGTAGCACGTCATCCTGGCAAACCTCCGAATTACAGGCTTTGTAGTAACGAGGGCGATTGTCCAGTGGCTATTCGGGAGAGAATGTTGATCTACAAACAGGCCTGTTATCCGGATTTACTGAAAATTTACGGAATTATGTTTGGAAATAGGCTGCATATTTTCTTTACTACTTTAAATTTTTTTATGGCAAAATGTATTAATATTAGCGGAGACGGATCAACTTCAATAAATGGGATGGTGATTAATAACAGATAATTTTACGTATTTGATTCTCTCTGAAATTGAACATTAATTTCATAACAGTGTGTTTCAGCTTCACAATTTGCATCGTACTGGAAAACATAATTGAAATTATTGTCAAAGCTATCTCTGCTATTTGGCAACGAGCTCAAAATTAACTGGGTAATTAGCACATGCAGCTAAATAGTAAAAGAGAGATGCCAATTCCAGGAAAACTTCAACGTTAATTTACGTAATTGAATATTGTATCTGATTTCTCTGATTGTGATTACATATAACAACAATTATATAATTAGTGGAACTGTTGGCGTTAGGTACGGAGGTCGGGAATCGGTGAGGCCTGATAAATACAAATTTTACCTCCATTTACAGAGCACTCTAGACAGCGTTGCAATCGTATTTTAGAGAATGGGTTGCGTAACAAACAGTTTTTGTGTAATCGAATTTGTCGCGCAAAAAAGGATTTCTTTTTTGGTCGCTTTCGTATCTTTTTACTTTTATATCCTTTAACACTTTTTCATTTAGAATTATAATAAAAAATGGTACACTATTAACGTTACATACACTAAATAATTGTAGGTGAACAAACCAAATCCAAAGCAATTGATTTCGATAGTGGTACTTAGCCTTGGCTAGATTTTTTAATACAGAACTAGTAAATAAACCTGAAAACCAATAGCAAAAGATTTTTCAAGCTTACTCGTTTTAAATTCTGAGTTTGTACCACCTATTAACGGCCTGGTGAATGTAATTAAGGATTCAATAAAGCAATGGATAAACGATGAAGTGTAGATGTTACTTTTACTTATTATGACACAGAAAATCATCAAATTGACATATTCAAAGAAAGAATTACAATAACAAAAAAGTGTGTATTGAATAAGGTATACCCTAGTGGCAGATAAAACTAGGAACTTAAACAGCAAATCTAAAATGGCTGACCCATAACTTCATACCAAACTTTCATAGAAAGTTTCGTTTTACTGAACTCGTTTCAGATGTTCAGACCGGAATGAGAGCAATAAAATTGAAAAAGGATTTACAAAAGCTCATGAGGGGAGGTCGGATGTATATGAGCGCGACGTTCTGAATTCCACCGTAATAAGGGTTGTAACAAACAGATTACTCCCGTATTTGAATTGTAAATATATTTCCAGAGAGTATCTCTTTGTTCAACTAGGCGGAGTAATTTGAAGACAAGTGGTTATTGAGTTGTGAAACAGGTTGATTTTAGGCATTGTGTTTATCTATACTAATATTATAAAGAGGAAAACTTTGTTTGTTTGTTTGTTTGGTTGTAATGAATAGGCTCAAAAACTACTGGACCGATTTTAAAAATTCTTTCACCATTCGAAAGCTACATTATCCACGAGTGACATAGGCTATATTTTATCCGGGTACGGGCAGTAATTCCCACGGGATGCGAGTGAAACCGCGGGAAAACGGCTAGTGTAACAAATATTTATGATATGACTGCTGCGTTAAACTTCTCATATGCTAATGTGCAGAGATCAAACTTATTGTACTCTGCGAGATAGGTTCATTAGGTTTTTGGACTCCCAATCTTCTGGTCATTTGGCATGAGGTATCTACCAGGATATCATTAAGAAGACACCAATAACTTCAGAGCCCTGAAGGTTCTCCGTTATTTTCATAACAATAAGCTGAAACAGTTACGGTCAAATCTTAATATTTCAGAGACTCGAAGTCTTATAAACAAGAGGATTTTAATTTTAAAACAAACGGTTTAAAATGTCAGCCTTCCCGAACAGAATTTCAAGTTACAAACTTCTTAATACTATAAAATATTCCACAATATACTCTGGAGGCAACTGATTATTTATTCATTTTGAACTCAAAATTGTTCTAGTAATCGAATTAAACCGAAAGCAATAATTTAATAGGTTTGGGTCTCCACAAATTTAAATTGTACAGTTCTCAAAAAAAAACTAGATGTCATTGCGTAACTAAATTTCGAGCCCAAATCCGCGGATATGCCCCATCCCTGCTGCTCGGTGATACCTGGAATTAGTTTCTGCGCAGCTACTCGCGCAATGTTCAGTGACGACAAAAAAATTGAGGATCACTATACCTAGTAGTTCGAAATAAAAGTTATCTATTGTATGTAATTTCAGGTTTGATGTACTCAAAATAAGCTATATAGACGTCAAGTTTTTGTAATTAAAAACTTGTTAAGTAACACTAATACTATTTCATACACAAGGAGAGTTCAATCTAGGCATAAATGAAAGTCTAATAGCGAAGAAAATAAAGTAGAGCGTAATAATCAGGAGTAATAACGTCCCAGCTGTAATCTAACGTTTACTACTAAAATTATGAAGCCGTAATAAAAGTAGCGTTAATTTTTAATTAATTATAATAATTATGGAAGTAAACTCAATTTGTGATACGCCAGAAATTCCACGGAAAATTAACAACCTGTCGCAAAATGATATTTTAATTACGGTTGGGAAAATTAACGAGAGTTCATTAAAATAATTCGTTGGAAAATATTTCAGTTTTATTTTACGTAGATTGACGAAGCAGCAACGATAAATCAACTTATCAACAGATGAACTGTGATATTGATTTAACGTGATTAGAAGCTAAATATTTGGTAGAAAGTAGACCAAACTTTAAACCAACTAGTCGATGGTAAAATGTCAGATAAATAACCTTAAGCTGGAGACGCGTAAATTCAAAACAGTGAAATAGAGCTATTACTGTATGTAATCACGAACAAGAATATAAAAGACCGACCGGCGACAGTTACACCTAAAAACAATACTGGTTGCATCAGCTTAATTGTAAAGCTGATTAAATTTTAATTAATTAACGTCTTAAGATAATCCTTCGAGTAGAAAAACGAAAAAAAAAACGAATGCTTCATACAACAAAAACAGATTCCACGGTTCAAGAATCCTCTTAACCCTTAAATTGGCAACGGTAACCACGGAGTACATAAACTTTGAAAAAATCTACAGATCCCAAATTCCACAAAATTTATTTTTTGAATTTTTTTATGGGTTGGAATAGTTACCAATTTTAGTAATAAAATATTTATAACAAGGTAACGTCAAAAATATTTTGACAAATTCAAAATGTCTGCGAAACGATCTGGTGTCATTGCGACTCGGGTAAGNAGTTACCAATTCTAGTAAAAAAATATTTATAACAAGGTAACGTCAAAAATATTTTGACAAATTCAAAATGTCTGCGAAACGATCTGGTGTCATTGCGACTCGGGTAAGTATTTTATTTTTATTTTTTCTTTTTTCTTTGGGAAATCTATTTTTTTTCCTTTGAAGTGCATGGGGACCTAACAAGTAATATAAATCATTCACTATTTTTGGTTTTATTTACGTAATTACAATTTTATAAGTTGGAAACCATGTATGTACTCCGTAAATACCATTGCCAAGTCAGTAGTAAACAGAGTTCGGTATACACGAAGTACATTGCCAACTACACAGTATTCTACAATATGCCTTAATTTCTGTGTTTTTATATAACAACAACGGTTTTGGTGTCAAAAATATGGTCTACAGCTCCTATTTACCTACCTGGCCTATTTACCTTTTCTACAGTGTTTGAAGCTGAATAGATCGAGAGAATTTAGGGTTGGTTTGTTTCATGGACTGTACTGGGCTGAAAAAGTCGCTAACTCTACTGAAAGCTAGCCAAAAGTATAAACTAGGTTAACAACCGTCAGGTGTGACGTTATGGGCAATTTCCAGAATCGGCAAACAAACAATCTCCTTGTATTGTGGAGATGAAAGGACCTAAGCTTTTTGCGAAAAGTGCAGTATGCATCTATGTGTTGTGGTAAAAGTTCCGTCGATTTCATACTAAATGATAATATTTACATTTTCATGGTGTTTTTTTCAATAAATAAAGTAATTAATCAAAGAAGTGAGTATTATTTAGGGGTTCGTAATGTACATGTAGTACAAACATAGTTTGCAGTGTAACTGGCAACGTACTCTCTGGAGTACATAGTTTTTCGCGAAAACCGTAATATGTAGTTTTTTTTTAATATTTTTTTCAGTCCTCTGGGATCATAATAAACACAAAAATAACAATAAAATATCAAATTTGAGAAAAAAAATCCCTTGCCAATTTAAGGGTTAAGAAAATATCTCCAGTTAATTGAAAATACCTTCATTAGAATGTTTTTCTGGGTTCTAATTAAAACGGAGCTTCTCTCGTAATTCGATTCAGAAAAGATCTTCCGTTTTATTTATATTTAGATGTCAAGAGAGATAATTGGAGTTAGCGGACGCTGCCCTTTAAAATGGCATTACAGATAAAGTGTCCCGACAAAGCGAAAAAGAAGATGAAAATCCAGAGATAGGTTTAGTTATCAAAGCTACGGCAGGTTTTTATTTATTTCAATAATCTATTCGTTTTAAAAAAAAAGATTTATTTATTATACCCCGTCCTGAAATGAAACAACTTTTAAAGGAATATTTATTTGGAAATGTTGTTTACGTTTGCCAACATTTGAAGCAGTATTCGGCACTCGTAGCCTTGGGCAAACATGAGAGTACTTACGCCGAAACGTTATAAAATATGAAAAGTGAAATATGGAGTACGAAATGTTTTATTCTGACAAATATTCCAGTTAATAGCAAACACGAGATTTATAAACCAGAACACAAACAAATGTTTGTTTTGAGTTGTCTCGCGCGCTGCTAGAGGCCAAAATTTATCAAAGTCACGCTAAAGGTGTGCCTTTAAAATATCCCTGTCGAACCTGATATTTTGATAATCTAAAAGCTCTTGTCTAGAACAGGGTTCACCTATCGATATCTGCCTAAGATTAATGAAGTCAATATTAAAGTTATTCGGCGGGCTATTCACCCGAAAATGATTAAACCTAAAGACTACATGTACTTGTGGGCGACAAAATGTCAATCTGAATATATTAACCTTAAATCATTGTACCGAAACTTGACACAAAATCAAACGAAACCTTTCAACTGGCTAGAACTATGACATATAAGTACATATTAAAATAATTCCATCTATGATAAAACAATAAGAAGTTTCAAAGCTCCATAATGTTCAAGGGAATATAATAATGAAATCACTGACACGTGAAGAAATAGTGGTAAATGCTAGCGGGGCGGAAAAGTACTGCAGTTCTAATGAGACGTAAACGACACGATATGGTGTTGCGAAGTGCATAAATAAGGATGCAGAAGCAACGAAGGTAACTGCAGTTAACATTTGAAACGAAGAGATGAATGTAGATGTTCTCTATTGATTGACACTTGACACGATAAAATAATTGACTTAAACAACAACGGCCTCACTATTTTCAAGCTGGGTCGGGTTAGGGTTGGCTGGAGCTTATCTGGCCTTCTAGGTACACCTACACCAACAGCATATTAGTATTGCAACAGAAATTAACAGTCCAAATCAGACTTGTAAATACGACGTTAATGTTCTCATCCCTCAAAACAAAGGGATCAGAAACCTCTGAACTTGTGCGTCAAAATTTGAGTTGCTTTATAAATTAAAAATTTGACGCTAATTAACCGTCAATCACATTATCCTTCTGAACTAATTAGCTAAATTAATAACCCTTTATAACACGCAGGTACTTGTGAATACTCTGTTCAAAACTGAAAGTGACAGCCGAGGCAACTTAAGTAGCCGTCAGTTTCAGAAATCATTAGCGCCGTATAATTTCATCTACTGTAAAAGGCACACTCCATTTGTTACAAAGACAAAGAATAAAATTCTTATGTATGAGAGACCCTTACACACGTACGTTATTTGCCACTTGTTCCCGACGAGGCTGCAAACCTTACATAAAATATCTTTCCTTTTCAAGGCATAACCTCGGGTTTATTGCACAATATCCTGAATATTCGAGAAAGTTTCAACCATCGTTTTATCGTACCCTTTGCAGAATGAGAAGTCGTTGCGGTGTCGTCTCGTGACTTATAAATGAGGATTAACCAGAACCAGACTTGACTGTATTATGTTAAACATGGTTTCGGTCTAGTGGTCTGGATAAACACATAAGGGAATAGTCATATTTACAATTGAACACACGTCGGTTTTCAGAACCCCAACTATAACTATTGTTTATGTTGATTAATGAAATATGAGAAATTGTTTCAACATTAACTTTGATATGATTCTATCTGTATATTCTACCTCAAGCTTCCGAAAAAATCACCTTTCTTAAAGTTCTTTCTACTCCTCATTAGAAATCAGGCAATACGAGATTCTACATTATTCAAATTATTTAACACTTCAGTAATGATTTGTTCACAGGGGAACGAAACAAACTTTCAGGCATCCGTATTCCACTTAGATGATAATTAGCTAGCAAACAGTGCAAATAATTAATTAAAACGGAAGGCTGCAGAAACATCGATCGGGGAAACATTTGGTATGCAGATGCAAAGTATCGGTAGATTCGAAGCAAGCAACAATACCCGTTGAATATTCTAGTCAGGCAGCATGCTTCATAGATGTATTGGAGCAGAGAAATTTGATACTTGACTTTATTACAAAAGCTAGAATTCAACGTTGCAGTTGTCTACTCCCAAAATGTACGGCAGTACTTAGAATACTGTTTCAGCTTTATTAAAATTCTGACATACCGAAAGGCTAAAAGTACAGACGACAGCAGGTCAACGTATACGAATCTGTCAAATTTTACCAATCGAATATTAACCTACCCACTATTGTGATAAGGTTGAAAATCGATTGCAGAAATTTGATCAGATCAGATTGTGGTAACTTGATGTGCTGTCGTCTGTACCTTCGTATCCGAATGTCTACCTACTCAATCATCATTATACGCGGGCCTGCTATTTATAATTCAGGTATGGCGGTTTCAGTCACAGATAAAAAGAGAGATTCGCAGATTTGCTTTGTCTGAATTTTCCACGAACGCAAACGCTAAAACCAAATCCAGAATTGATTCGCACGAAAATATGAATCCTCTTGCCACAAAGGCATTTGCACCATTGCAGCATTGTCACCACAGATAAATAGATAGTGCACGCCAGCCTTTCATCTCATATTTTTAAAACAGGTCGCGACCCAATCAGGATTGACATTTACCAGGTTACTGACATTTCTGAATACATGTTTCAAACTAACGCTGACATGGACCAACGATAATCCGAATTCCACTGAAAACTGATTAATTCGAAAGCAAATGAAACTGGATTGTGCTCAGATAAAAGGGTTTAAAGCGAAGCCCGTCGATAATAATTAACATAGTTTGTTGTATCCCATGTTCGGCTGTTTCTGTTAAGTAATGAGTTGGATTTTCGCAGTTCGGGATTTGGAACAAAGTATTTGTTCAAAAGCGGTTACATTGTGGGTAGGAAATAAAGTGCTTGGTTTTTGAAGAGATTAACATATTTTAGTGGCACAATCAATCGCCAATGAAAACAAAATAACCGAACTAAATGTTGTTTGCTTGTAGCATTATTTCAACCCGCTTTACTATCCTTTACTTTCATAACACTGAGGAAAAGATTTTACGATTACCCACACTTTTATATTGAGTCGTTTTTATGAAACTCCCTGCGGTCTGTGGCGGAGAAAATCCTCCAATTGTTCGCGTTTCCGAGGGACGTATTATATTGAACCGCACGCGATTTTCTTTCTTTATCGAAAGCTCTAGCGTTAGCCGCTTATGTGCTGCTGTGTACCATTTTATGTTCATACATAAGAAGATCATGTAGAAGTTGTGAGAAATAAAATCAAATGTTATTTAGAATTCCAAATTATGTCTTGCTTTTAAAACGGCATCAGCAGCACCTACGTGCGTTAGCTAATCTTTGATGGAAATAGCTAATTAATAATACTATTCATAGGGTTTGGTGAAAAACTAACCCATATCTACATAGCTTTCAGAAAATCTTTCAGTGTTCGTATTTAAACTTTCCCAGATTCGATATATCTCCATACCGTAAATCCAGATATGGATTAACATTTAAAGGTTAGTAAGGCTTACACAAATTCAAATCTGAATTACAAGTTTATACTTAGAGTTAAACAGAATAATAAACAAAACAGATTTAAAGCAAACTGTTGAATTAGTAAAGGCCTTAAGCGAAATTATTGTGATCTCATTCCAAAGCTAACCTCTAACTTAAATATCAACATCTCTTGTAATCTAGACAAAGCTTATATTTCATATGTTGAAGTCTGAATTCATTATTTATACTTGAGTGAGACTTGTCCCAAAACAACAATCCGAAAGCTAGATCGTTTTGTTGGTTTAATGTCATGCTGATATTCCCTGCGTTTGAGCAGACGTGTATCTTTAGGATTAATTTGACATGTTCGTTTGAAGTCCCTTTCAACCTTCGGGCACGTATAACTGAGGGCATCTTGAAATAAATTCCAACTGTAAACCCTCATGAAATGAATTCTCTTTCACATTCAACAGGTATGTTTTGATAACAAAACTAGCTTGCGCCAGCGGTTTCATCCGCTTTCCCGTACGAACTACTGCGAGCACCCGGATAAGTAGCCTATAGCCTTCCTCGATAACCGGGCTATCTAACACTAAAAGATTTTTCAAATCGGACCAGTAGTTCCTGAAATTAGCACGTTCAAATAAACAAACAACTCTTCAGCTTTATAATATTAGTAGAGATTATATTTTATCTTAAAAAGATTAACGTCTAAACCAGTTCTCAAACTTATAGGCAAACAAAAACTCCTTACACGCAAACTCCTTAACAAGCTCTTTTGAATAGTCAGAAACTTCTAGTACCAACGCCATCACTAAACTCTGGTAAGGAAAAGTTGGTAGATCTGCTGAACACGTTGTAATATCAAGACTTCGGAAGATAAAACTAATATCAAATAACCTTAGTCCGTTCAAAAATGAGGGTGTATTGAAGATGCGTTTCGCAAGGAAACAGTTTTTACTCATAACTATTACTTGACTATAGGGGAGAATAAACTAGATAAAAATCAAGGGGAAAAGAAGGGAGAGGAAAATTGGTTTGTAATTTCGGAATGTCTATTAATGAGGCAAATAAGAATCAACACTAGAACTTGTCAAGGTTTAAAGTTGTAGTCTTGAGAAGGTGACACTAAATATGTTATGGCTTAATGTCCCAGAAGTTACGAGGGTTTGCCAGCAAAGATTAGAAGAATAAGATATTGAAGACTGAAATTCAATCTGTGCCCTAATCGATGAACGGATCGTTGACTAGACACGTCGGTCACTTAAAGGGCACATGACTAAGGGTACACAAGACTATTAGCCCTCCCAAAGGCTAATATTGGAATTACTGATCAAATGCCAGACATAGGGTTTAGCTAACGGCTACTTTTTATTTAAANGATAATCCGAATTCCACTGAAAACTGATTAATTCGAAAGCGAATGAAACTGGATTGTGCTCAGATAAAAGGGTTTAAAGCGAAGCCCGTCGATAATAATTAACATAGTTTGTTGTATCCCATGTTCGGCTGTTTCTGTTAAGTAATGAGTTGGATTTTCGCAGTTCGGGATTTGGAACAAAGTATTTGTTCAAAAGCGGTTACATTGTGGGTAGGAAATAAAGTGCTTGGTTTTTGAAGAGATTAACATATTTTAGTGGCACAATCAATCGCCAATGAAAACAAAATAACCGAACTAAATGTTGTTTGCTTGTAGCATTATTTCAACCCGCTTTACTATCCTTTACTTTCATAACACTGAGGAAAAGATTTTACGATTACCCACACTTTTATATTGAGTCGTTTTTATGAAACTCCCTGCGGTCTGTGGCGGAGAAAATCCTCCAATTGTTCGCGTTTCCGAGGGACGTATTATATTGAACCGCACGCGATTTTCTTTCTTTATCGAAAGCTCTAGCGTTAGCCGCTTATGTGCTGCCGTGTACCATTTTATGTTCATACATAAGAAGATCATGTAGAAGTTGTGAGAAATAAAATCAAATGTTATTTAGAATTCCAAATTATGTCTTGCTTTTAAAACGGCATCAGCAGCACCTACGTGCGTTAGCTAATCTTTGATGGAAATAGCTAATTAATAATACTATTCATAGGGTTTGGTGAAAAACTAACCCATATCTACATAGCTTTCAGAAAATCTTTCAGTGTTCGTATTTAAACTTTCCCAGATTCGATATATCTCCATACCGTAAATCCAGATATGGATTAACATTTAAAGGTTAGTAAGGCTTACACAAATTCAAATCTGAATTACAAGTTTATACTTAGAGTTAAACAGAATAATAAACAAAACAGATTTAAAGCAAACTGTTGAATTAGTAAAGGCCTTAAGCGAAATTATTGTGATCTCATTCCAAAGCTAACCTCTAACTTAAATATCAACATCTCTTGTAATCTAGACAAAGCTTATATTTCATATGTTGAAGTCTGAATTCATTATTTATACTTGAGTGAGACTTGTCCCAAAACAACAATCCGAAAGCTAGATCGTTTTGTTGGTTTAATGTCATGCTGATATTCCCTGCGTTTGAGCAGACGTGTATCTTTAGGATTAATTTGACATGTTCGTTTGAAGTCCCTTTCAACCTTCGGGCACGTATAACTGAGGGCATCTTGAAATAAATTCCAACTGTAAACCCTCATGAAATGAATTCTCTTTCACATTCAACAGGTATGTTTTGATAACAAAACTAGCTTGCGCCAGCGGTTTCATCCGCTTTCCCGTACGAACTACTGCGAGCACCCGGATAAGTAGCCTATAGCCTTCCTCGATAACCGGGCTATCTAACACTAAAAGATTTTTCAAATCGGACCAGTAGTTCCTGAAATTAGCACGTTCAAATAAACAAACAACTCTTCAGCTTTATAATATTAGTAGAGATTATATTTTATCTTAAAAAGATTAACGTCTAAACCAGTTCTCAAACTTATAGGCAAACAAAAACTCCTTACACGCAAACTCCTTAACAAGCTCTTTTGAATAGTCAGAAACTTCTAGTACCAACGCCATCACTAAACTCTGGTAAGGAAAAGTTGGTAGATCTGCTGAACACGTTGTAATATCAAGACTTCGGAAGATAAAACTAATATCAAATAACCTTAGTCCGTTCAAAAATGAGGGTGTATTGAAGATGCGTTTCGCAAGGAAACAGTTTTTACTCATAACTATTACTTGACTATAGGGGAGAATAAACTAGATAAAAATCAAGGGGAAAAGAAGGGAGAGGAAAATTGGTTTGTAATTTCGGAATGTCTATTAATGAGGCAAATAAGAATCAACACTAGAACTTGTCAAGGTTTAAAGTTGTAGTCTTGAGAAGGTGACACTAAATATGTTATGGCTTAATGTCCCAGAAGTTACGAGGGTTTGCCAGCAAAGATTAGAAGAATAAGATATTGAAGACTGAAATTCAATCTGTGCCCTAATCGATGAACGGATCGTTGACTAGACACGTCGGTCACTTAAAGGGCACATGACTAAGGGTACACAAGACTATTAGCCCTCCCAAAGGCTAATATTGGAATTACTGATCAAATGCCAGACATAGGGTTTAGCTAACGGCTACTTTTTATTTAAATCTTTGTGTGGTCTAAATAATTCTTTAAATCTCTTGTCTGCCGGCAAAAAACCCATATTTTTTTTAAGCTGACGTCATTGAAAATTAAGTCATTAATACGTCAGCTGTTTGTACATAAAATTATACTCCGAAAACACGGTACACAACTGCAGTACTCATCACTGCGTCACTGCGCTTTACAAGTTACATTGTATAAAATTTGTGATTTAAAAAGCTGTTATTACAGATAAAAAATAATAAATGATTTAAAAAGCTGCCTTTATCCTCTGTAGCTTATATCTACAACTACGGGCTCATCGACCATTTTTGGTAAGTTTTGTGCTTTTCTCTTTGTACTTAGGTTACGTTGGTGCAAGTTCAGCGAATCACATCCAAATCTTTTTCTAATCCAACTTCCTTACCTCAGATATTAATGTTCGCCGTCAGCTCAAATGACTACTGACAGCTATCTCCGTCATACCTGAGAGCATTTCACCAACTTTATGATTTCCGGGAGTTTTATGTCATTTTACGTATCATTTATAACCTTCAAGAAATATCAAAGGTAACCGGGAGAAGAAAATTTTGCTTACATTTCTTTGCTAAAACACTATTGCAAAAGAGCTTTTATAAATTGAGAATGAAACCTTACATAAATAATATGAAAAACAAGAGTTTACAGAAACTGAATAGAATAAGCAATGTCCATTACGCTAGGGGTCTCATAATTAATTCAGCTCACCTCTTACAAAGAAATGTAGTCAGTATTTCAGTAGCCGCAGTAAATGACAAAAGGTGTGCTACAAACAAAGGCGTGGCGAGACATCAAACAAACACGCTCTCAAAGAAAAACGTACGTGCCTACGAATCTGAGCGATAGAGACTTTGCACACACAAAATAAATATAACCCTTCATACGTGAACCGTGTACAAACTTAGGTAGGCAAATTTTTCATGAATATCTTGTCTTTAGCAGGATTTACATGATACATTTCCACTGAACATTTTTCGTTGAGCAAAAATAGTGTTAGAGAAAGTTAGATAACTGTTGGCAAGCTAAGAACCATTAATATGGATTTTAGCGAACTTATGATTTAGATGTTTAATGGATTGTTGTAAATCACAATTATTAGAATGGCAATTTTAGATTGTGATTGAATCATCAAGACATGTAGGTACGATTACATTATTCTTACTTGTAATTCTTTATTACTTACTGGCTGGCTGTACAGCACTTCTGTTCTGGATATTTGTTTCGCTCCTAATTTACACAAAGATACACAGCAATATACCATGTTGGCTACTCTAGTGGTTCATAAACAGAAAGAAAATATCGTCACGACGTCCTAGATTTAAAATTGCAAACACGAAAGTAGAAAAAAGCTTTTACCGACATAAAATTCTCATGAGACTTGTAGGGAGGACTCAAATGACAGCGATTTTTAATAAAGACAAAAATATAAATAACTGCGTATAGCTCCACAACATCAATATTTTGCTGGTTCAGTAAGCTTTGTAGGCACAGTCGGACCTTGGAACTAATAGGTTTGTTCTAAGTCAATTTATGATACCACCGACTTCAATTAACGGTCGATTGTTGGTGGGTTAGACAATTCATTCGATATAGTTAATATACCTGTTGTGATGTGGGTGTTACTAGCTAACATAACCTGCCAATATGCTCTAATGGAAAATAACGACGAAAACATCAGTTTGATATGTGAAGTCGGTTATAACAATTCCACGTATAACAAGCACCATAACCTTTGACGCAGTAAAAAATATTATGCTAGTATTTCAGGAAGAAAAACAACACAATATTCTCACTACTGTAAGTGTACTTATTACTACCACTCCAAATAAGAGCGAACGGATTAAGCCTAAAATGAAGACGTAGGTACAAAACTTATTTCCCACAATTTCGCACAACCGGAATATTAAACATTTCAAGCATAAACTTTCCGGAGACGTTCCGTTTAAGGCGAAATCTGGAGCATTTCCACAATACCTTGAACCTCGCGTGTGCTGAATTACATAAGGTGCAGACCTTATCTCCCTCATTTGATTTCAAGGCACCAATGCAGATAAAACGATTGGAACGTGATTAGAATGTTCTCGAATAAACGCATTCTAGTCGCGCTGCATTAAAGATTATTATCGGAATCAGCACTTCTTTTCAAGGAAGCTTTCAAAAAAATGGTACCATATTGAGTTGCAACGTCTTCGGAATTATATCAAGTGACCTGATTAACATATTTGAGCAACCAGTAATCCGCCTTGTTGGGGGTAAGCCTTTGGGGTTATCCTTAATCATTACTCAAAGCGGTTAGAAAGTTGCTGTAATTTCAGCAGTGGCCCTTGACGTTTATTATGACTTTATAAGTCCTTAAATATTATAGCGATTGAGGTACAAGATAAAGCCCGACGGCAGTGAATTATTGCGTTACGACTTATAGTTCCGACTTTCAATGATAAGTGGTTATGAAATAAGTTTCCTTTGTTAGTTCAAGTGTAGAAGCTCTGAAGGTAGGTTACTTTTGATTTTTATTGTGAATAGGCTTAAAGCTTTTAGGATTAATGTCAAGTAGCACGATCTAAAGTATTGATTCAATAGAAAAGGGTTTGTGGGAAACTCCTTTTGGAATATGGACTTGAGGATCCTAAATTAACTTTTAAGCTGTTTTTGAGCTACTGAAAATGTCTATCTGGTCAAAATCAAAGCAACAAACTTTAAAATATTAACAACAGTTTAAAGTATAGGCAATGCGGTTGTTTACTCGTTGAATGGAAAAAGTCTATGGTACTATAAAAACAACATCGATTAACACAACAAAGGCTCACCTCAAATAATCGATTTTTATGACTAGTTCGCGCAAACAATAAGTAAGTTCAGAATCGATATTTCCAATCTTAGTTAAGTGGCAGGTGTATTAGTAAAATTATAAATGTAGAGGTAATACAATTCTCATCAAGCAAAGGTGTTTCATCATCCAAGCTTCTATTGATATGAAGAGAGATATAGAAAATACGTTCTATTCTCATATCCTAAACTATCTTCTGCCAGCGTTTTCACCCGCGTCTCGTGGGAACTACGCCGCACACCCGGATCAAAAGTAGCCTATAGCCTTCCTCGATAAATGGGCTATCTAACACTAAAAGATTTTTTCAAATCGGACCAGTAGTTCCTGAGATTAGCGCGTTCAAACAAACAAACTCTTCAGCTTTATAATATTATTATATATTATATTATATAGTATAGATACATGAAGACTATTATAAGTGGAATTTTATTCAATTCAACCTGCTTATGCAGATTAGATTTGGACTTTATTTTGAACGTGTAATTTTTTGCTATGTCAAGTTAAACGATGACGATTTTTTTTATTGCCGCATAGTACAGTTTACAGAAATAAGTATGCAAACTTATACAGACGACGGGACATCAAGTTACCACAATCTGTCAAATTTCTGCGATAGATTTTCAACCTCATGACAATAATGAAAGGTTAATGTTCGATTGGTAAAACTTGACAGATTCGGGTAAGTTGACCTGCCGAGTTTAAAAACGCGAGGGTGCTTATAATCAGGCCTTTTGATTAATTTTATGCGGACCGGTAACCAATACCTACAAACATTGGATAAGTAAATAAGAAACATCGTCATATCTACCCGATAGTAAATAACAAAATGCCCCGAAGGGGAAGGTATAATTATGTTTACATAACATTTATATTTCATGACATCAGAACTCTTTAGAACAGCATAACAGCTTTGTTCTCGATAATCCATTTTTCGTATCTAATTGAAGTTCATTGTTCTATTATCAGGGCACTTCAATGAATATCATCGGTTATACCAAACATATAGCGCATATATACCTAGATATAGTTAACTAGATATACCAAGAACTAGGTATGAAGTAAAACGGGTCAAGTATCGACGCTCTTTCTACGAGGTACGCTGCTAATTAAATGAAGTATCTATTCAGGCAACAGGTAGTACAAAATAGAGGCAAGTACATTCTTTATGTCGTGGAGAACATTCCAGACTTTGAAAAGCTTTGATTACGCTTGTTAAGCTTCGGCTTTGTGAAGGTACTTTACTGAATGACGGTGATATTTGCCGTGTACATTATATTATGAGGTAAAATTGTTTGTTGGTAATTTCTAGAAGTATTTAAATGATACTGGAAAATATTTCATGAAAGCTATACTGGTCGCGATTGCCATGGTTTTATTGTTATGTAATTTAATCATAAGAGGAATTGATGCGTAATAAGTATTACAAGAAACCTTATGTTTCTCAGTGAACTTGAAACTAAGACCATTGGTAATGTACACTTCCATTGAACCCTTCCAAGAGAACAGCTGTGATGATCATTATAATTTTAAAGCCGATTATAATGTCACAACGGTGAGTACGGCTTACCGCAGTACCGTTTGTTGCTAAGATGCGCACAAAGTTCTAGACAAAGTTCATTAGACACCGTCCATGGCGATTACTGAAGCTTGTATGTACACAAGGTAATGGCCCTTGTGTAGCTAGTTGTATAACAGCCCATATGAAAGTAACAATGAGAGCATTCAAAATATTGTTAATACTTATTCCAGAAAAAATGCTATACATCAGATTAACAATAACCCCGCATAAGGGAATGAAGAATCTTAAACCTAATCAATACGATTTAAAATCAGAAAAAATCTTAATGAAACCAAATATAATAGTCCCAAATATCATAAAGCAAACTCTCACCAAGACGACAGGCGATTAACCAACAAGGGTTTGAAAGTAATATGACTAAAATATTCCGAGAGAAACGGGACTCAATGAATCGTGAAAACCATAGATATTTTAAAGAAGGAGATATGCCCTGTAGACGAAAATGTATCGGATACCTGTGTCTCCAGNACGATTTAAAATCAAAAAAAATCTTAATGAAACCAAATATAATAGTCCCAAATATCATAAAGCAAACTCTCACCAAGACGACAGGCGATTAACCAACAAGGGTTTGAAAGTAATATGACTAAAATATTCCGAGAGAAACGGGACTCAATGAATCGTGAAAACCAATAACGAGACGTCAAGTCGCTCAGCCGTGAAGTAAGGAACCATAGATAAGGCGGCGCGACATGTAAGGGAGACCGCATTAATGCCTCAGAAGGTCTACTTAATAAATATTAATGTACTAAAGCTATGATGGCGAATATTAACAATTTGCATAAAGGCCTTGACATAGTTGAAATACGTGAAACTGTAATGGGTATAGATTTCATCAACGAGCTTCTCAAAAGCGAGGTATGAAAGCGGGGTAGATTCGGTACTAGAATCGTGATTGGCTTTGAGAGTTGTTTCCGAATGCTCGTACGGCTGCAACAATCGAAACTTCGTTAGAGGTGAGAGCGAATTCCAATGAAAGCTCGTCTCATGGCCTTTTCGTTGCACGACTGGGAATACAAACTCCTTTCATGCAATTATATACGGTCTACCTTCTGTAGCTATTTGCTTTGGGTTCAAGCCAGTAAAAAGGGCCAGCCTATCTGATTAGACGTAATCGCGGTACTCAAGTGTGCGGGTCAAGCCACATATTGGGGTCTTAAGGCTTCGCAATCCGTATTTCGTTTTGAAACTTCTTGTTTTAGATTGATTAAAGAAGGATTTAGGGAATATGTGGGTTTTTGTCCGTAGTCGTTTAGAGTAATTTAATTCGGAATTTTTAACCGCGAAACATCTCATGTCCCAAAGGTACTGTCATTTCATACAGTCAAATACAGTCCATTAAGTATTCTACATCGCATAAGACCTCATTATTAATAACTTCCGCTTCTCTCCAAGAAAGTTTAAAGGGGTCTTCAAACATTTATATGAAGATACAGTCCGGGACACGGACGTAATGCTCTTAAAGGAAAAGCATTATCGTTGTTAGTAGGTTACGGCTGCATACGACAGCTCAGTGTGTCACAACTAGTGGGCTATCAATCTTTTGCCGTACGTGCCTTGGGGCGTTCCGACATCCAGTGTTTGTGCCCCTCGAGCCATACATGGAACCAATTTCTGCACTATACTTCAAAATGTCTGATCGTAGATTATGCAATCGTGCAATATGTTGGGTGTAAGAAGTAAAGAAGAAAACGGTTGTGAGGTCGTTTGGTACCCGAAACAAAAATTAACATCTTGTAAAGGGATATTTCGGTATATTTTTCCAGTTCAATTTAGTTAAGACAATATTGCGACATCGGATCTTGATGCTATTTTTAGCGTTCTTCGTAATAAATTATTGTCTTTCAAGCCTACGGTTGTTATAAATTAGAGGTATAAATGAAAACTTACCTAAGTTACTTCTAATTAAAAACTTCTATGCCTCTAATCGATTACAGAGCCTACAATAGATTTGAAAAGCTTAGTATTAGGTCTTTCTATCACGGATTTGGCATATTGCCCGATTTAAATCGAAAGACTTAGCCAATTTCAATGAAAAAAAAGTAATTTTCGATTGATGAATGCTGTACACAATTGAACAATTTGTGGTGATTTGGTTGCTTGCAATGATGAAAAGCTTGAAATGAGAAAAAGTAAATCTTTGAAAGTATAGTCCCATAAGATACAAAGACCCCATTTATACCTACGACCGTTAAATCCACTAATCTCTAGAAAAAGTCGCTTAACAGCTCCGTTTGATTTATTGCTTTTCAGTGTAACTTTTTACGTTGGCTGGTAACCGCATCGAATGGAGTTTTCTACAGACAGTCTCATAAATCGTGTAACCTAACACTGCCATTCAATGCAGACCATTGGAAGTCTTTCTTTCTGTAGAAATGAGGTTCCAAGAAGGCTTTAATGTTTCCAGAAAACCTGCTGAAAGCTTTCCGTGAAGTTATGGTACTGGTAAATTATTTTCTTTCAATATGATTTCATAACTACTTACGTAGTAGTTATTCAATAAATTCGGGAAATCGGCTTGGTAGCCTTATAATGTTTCGTTTTTTTTTCAGATGTAATAGGTGTTTCTAAGTTCTTGTACATTCGTAAATTTTTACCAAAGTTTATTAAGATGGCATAAAAACTTTAAAACCAGAATTTGTATTTACAATCTGCAAAGTTTACGGACTACATGATAAGGTACTACATGATAAATGTCCGATACTGATTCGAGATTAAGACTGAATAGTCAGTTAACACGCAAAGGCTAATCTGTTCTAGTAAAAGTGTAAACTAATGAGCTTAGACCACTCGGTCGAACAAATGACCTCACTAACTATGAGTTATTCGTTCAAAGCGATAATTAAAAGTCTAAGTTTAGGATAAAAGCTTCCTGTAGGCCAGAATATTTTCGGTCGTAATAAGATACCTCTCCAAATTTAATGAAAATAAACGAGGAAGGTTGTTTCACTATTTCCTCGTATTATCAACGAATCAGAGTAATCTTCCTGTTATTCTGACTTGGCTATATTTTTTCACCCAGTTTATATTATTACTGTACTTAGCCATTTGATTTCCAAATAATCGGAGGTCCAAATCTAAATATCCATTAACAACTAGCCTCACCTTCTCAGTGACAGCAAGACCAGCATACTCTTCGGGAGCAAGGCAGTCGCCTTTCAGCCAACTGGCTAGCCGGCCAAGCTCCCCAAGCATGTTTGATGGATTCAACGAACTAAGCGCCATTCTTCCCGCACCGAAAATACTCCGCAACTCTATTTCATTGAAATTTTGTTTTCAACAAAATCCTCTTGCTTTGAATGAACCGGTTCGTTAATAAAAGCCCAAGTTAACACAGAATTTCCGTCAGTTTCATTGTTTTCATTATTTTTCACAAAAATATAGTGAGTCAAACAAACTTTTAATTCAAATCCGCGTCAGGGAGAAAGCTCTACATTTCCACGAGTTTCAACGACTATAAGATTTAAAGAACTTTTCCAATTAAGTTGAGGAAACGGCCCGTTATTTTTTGTTAGTCAGAAATTCCCGCGTTTTACCAAAGGGGCGTCTAGTCTTGGTGCCGGCGCGAATTCAACTGACAGTAATCGGGAATCTTAGTTATTTATCGTCAAAATATTCGCAATTCGAGTCTTGTGGGGTGTCGTCCAAACGATGTTACACTCTATTGTGTTCTACTAGGGTGTATTATGAAATGGCAAAGGGCAGAGTTCAGGCCTTCGGAGCATGCGCGAGAGAAGGAGACAACACTGCGACTTGTTCCGAAGTGTGAAAGAGATGACGGTATTTCCGCAATTTATTTTCCATTTCCGAATTACAAACACACGTGTGTTGTTATTAGTGACTGTTATGTCGCATCAGAGTGCAATTAATTATTAGGGTGGTAACTACCCTCCCTTTGTCTGCTTCGTACAAGGACATCAGACATATTAATCAGAGCTTNTGAGTGCAATTAATTATTAGGGTGGCAACTACCCTCCCTTTGTCTGCTTCGTACAAGGACAACAGACATATTAATCAGAGCTTATGATAAGCTTTCATCTAGACATGTCATAGGTTCTTTTATGAATGGATGGCATGTTTGTTGGATGAAATGAATATATATGAATGGGCAATTAAAGCAATGATGAATCACTCTAGGAAATTATGAATAGGCTTTTTCATTGCTTTACTTGAAAAATAACAATCAAGGTTTCCAGACAAACCAAGCAGACAAGCTGGGTTAAGCCTTTGAGACAGTTATTACAGTGTATCAGTTATTTCTTCAAAATAAAAATTCAGATCTGAAAAATGAGACCTGCAACAAATTATCATTCCAGAAAAATGGCCAAAAAGAGACATTAGAAAGTGTTAGAGTATAATTTTTTGCATATTGCATTTGTTTATGCTCTGGAGTCCCTCAAGGCACTCTCCTTGGCCCAGTTTAGTATTTATGGTGTTTAAAAGTTGTAATGTAAGAAATTGCATACCAAACAGCCTTCATCTGCAGGAGACATATCATTCTAAATTCTGTATAACTTGCACTTCATCTATTCAGTCTAGGAATTATAGGATAGTTAATATCCCTATAAAACATTATGCTGGTAAGATATAACTAACATTAATGGTTTATGTCGCATCAACTTATAATCAGCTTTTTATTTATTTTTTACATAAATAAAAATAAATAAAAAATTTTACTTGTTAAAAGAAAGTAGTATAGATCTTCTTTCATATAACATAAATTAATTGCTAACATGACATTGTTTAGTCAGCACTGTTAATTTAGTGCTAACTCCAAGGCTCAGCTTTTATCTTGTTTATTGCAAAACATCTGTATTAAAACATGATTGAATTGAAGGTTTCTAAGCATCATCTCTCAGTAAGCAAATTAACTGTGTGAATTTAATATATTTGATTTAACGTCTGCCTGTAGTAAAACTGTGGTTTCCTAACCAGTGGTTCCTGAGAGCATTCAAGCGTACAAACAGCCTCTTCAGCCTTATGCTATTAGTATATGCATGATTGGAACAGACCTATGCTTAGCAGTGGACAACCTATGGCTGGTATGATGAAGAAGAATCACCCCTTCTAAATTCCACCCTACATTTAAAAGCCTGGTACTGTATTATATGATAATGAAATTAGTAAGTCTATAAGTATAATATTAATGTAGGATAATGTTATATTAGCCGCAGTTGTACTCTACGAGATAAGAGGAGTAGGTACAATAGATAAGTTTATCAACATCCACAAAGGCAGGGATGTCCATTGTCATTAGTTACAGTCAAAAAGTTCCTAATACAATAATAGCTCTTTGGGTTTTTGGAGCGGTGGATAGCCGAATTATCGTAGTACCTAAAGGAAACTGGTCAACTGCAGCGTGTCAAGTATGCCACAGTAATTAATGTTCCATTTTCAGTTTAAAATTAGAAAAATGTAAGAAACGCCTTCCAATTCACAGCAACCCTCAAAAGTATCACATTTTCCGGCAAGGAGGTTGTCCGGGTCCTCTAATGTCTACATAAGGAAATAAACAAAGTCTTACCTTAGGTGTTTTGACGATATCCATAGCAGCAGCTCACAAAAATCGATAAAATAACCAATTCACATCAAGTCAACATATGTTTAGGAATCATAAATTTCCAAACACAGAAGTCCACGAACACAATAGTGTCTGGTTCACAGCAAACGAATGATATAACAGTACTTTTGAGTCTTAATTCAACAAGTAAACCAACACAAACAGAAAAATCAAACCAAAAGTTTGCTTACAGTTTGCAAGATTATCTTGATTTGACAGTTGACGCATTGGCCAACAAAAACAGTCTGTAGACGTCACAGACTATTTAAAACTACAATTTTTTTAATGCGGTAAACACAATTGAAAGAAACAAGCGTAATTTTCTTTGGCATATGGATGCAGTTTGGTTTCAACAGTCCTAAAACCAGTATTTAACTGTATTGGCGCATTAAATTATAATTATACAGAACACGGACGTAGCTATAGCTTTGACAAGGGGTCCCCAAAATAAAAAAAAAAACAGAGCTTTAACGCCAATTAAATCTATCATTTACAAATTAAACATTGCCTGAAACTATAACGCGCAAGTATAGTCGCAGGTAATCTATAATATACAGGGTTACTTGTAATTCGACGTATATCCGGAAGGAGGTGATAGAAGGGCCCAAGAGCAACAAATTAAGCCACTCTTTCCTCTGAGCAAAGTTCAGTGGTTTCCGAGATTTGGCAATTTTTGGATTTTTGGAAATTATCCCAAAATTCAAAATTTCATTACAGATTTCTCGAAAACCGATTATTCAACAGGATACATTTAGATACATTCTAGTACCTGATCCGTATACGCAACTTAATCAATAACTTCGTGCTCAATATTAACACTGAAACAAAAACTGAAAATGTTGAAGTTTGGGAAAATTTCCAAAAATTGCGAAAATCTCAGAAATCACTGTACTTTGCTCAGAGGTAAGAATGGCTTAATTTGTTGCTCTTGGCCCTTCTATCACCTGAAATCACCTCCTTCCGGATATTCGTAAAATTACAAGTAACCCTGTATAACTAAGGTTACTCTAAGTAGGTATATTTATTCAAAAGCAACAAAGTTGAAAGTTTAGAGTAAGTAATAGATTTAAAATACTACGTTTTTATATACGTTTGTTGTTTGTAATACATGTTTGTTTTCTACAATCGGCGCGGTGCATGTTATTTGTTTCTTTTGGACAAGTAAGACAGATATGAATGGGGGGTGTCCGGACACCCAAAACACCCCCCTTATATACGTCCATGATACAGAACAATACTTCCTAGAATGCAGCCGAGAGAAATACAGACTCAATTTATTTTTATTTGGAAGCATCACTAGTGATTCGAAAATAGTCGGTTAGTTTTCGTGGCACAGTGGCACATCCTTAGCAGCTGTCAAATTATTTCGTGACGTTTCCTGACTTGCTCGTATTTGTTTGCACAAAATTTCGCGATAAAATTATATTAAATACATTTTCATTTGTGTGTGGACTAATACAGTATAATCAGCAAAGATGACTTCTACAATGCCTACAGAAGAGCGTCGCCGAAGGGTACGTAGCAACAATACTAACGGCAATTAAGTAGTTATTATTTTTATCGAACGACTTCGAAAGGGTGAATCATTGTTTTTGCTATTATTTTTGTCAAATATTATGCTAATGAACGCTGTTTAGTGACCATATACAAGCTCGTCAACCGGTTTTTGTCATCAAAAGAATGTAGTTTTGCTATAAGTAATATTAGAGCGTAATTTGTATTGATTTGCATCGCTGGGAATTTTCCAGACCTATCTAGGGATTCCTGAAAAACATTTTCAGACAAAAGAAGGTCAATAACCTTTAATCCAAAATACTATTTCTCCATGTTGTTTTTGAGTATATTTAATGTTCAACTTGACCTACATGAAAATTCACTAATTGAATTAATTAATTAGGTAAGTATGTTGATAAGCCTAAACCATAAATGGTGAAACAACCTGTTATCAATAGATAAGTACAGGTATATAGTGGCAGGAGTACCTAGTGAGTCATACTATTTTATCATTGTAATATTTGAATGTTTTATTCAAGATATTATTAAACTAGATGATACATTTCAGTCCCTCACTTACTGGTAAATGTTATGCAATACTTAATTAAAATAGAAAAAAATCCAAGTAGTTCTAAATGCCACCTTATTTGCATATTAAAAAGATCTACATTTTTTAGACTGGCCAGACTTTTTTTATAATAGAGTATTCGTCGTCTTTTTTAAGATGATGTAATGAAATGTTGTTGGGATCTTATTGTAATTTTCGTTATTATTAAATATTACATACATAATTAAAAAGACTTGTGTGACAGGATTCTCGATATTTTTTTGTATGTACACTGTAGAATTAAAAACATCATACTTAATTTTAAATGCTTAATCTTCTGTAATAATAATGTCTGTCTGTTACCAAGATTTATTTCATTCTATCATTATTGGAAAATGGAAAAACATGGATTGCCTACAAAATTATTCATCATGTTACAGTCATTCAGTAAAAAGATAGTTGAAGTATCTATGCTATTATATTATTAATGTAATTTTTTTGCTTTTGCTTTGTATAAGAGATTGTTAAAGAATTTTGTTGTTATTATTTTTATGTAGCAACTGTTTATGTTATAAACCAGTAACAAATGAGATTTAGCAAAAGAGAAGAATATAGGAGAATTATGCGTAAAATGGTAACCAAAAATCAATAATCAGCAATTATAATGTCCCACTGCAGTATCTGCCTAACAATCTCTCAACTATGTTAGGTCTGACTTCCATTATCACCAAATGCTGCTAAGTAAGGGTCGCTACACACATAAGCGGGCTGCGGCATTATACGGCACATTTTGGCGATAAAATCAAATACATGTAGGTGAATGTTCAGGGTAAAAAGGGTGGTAATTGCTTCGGGTCTGCTTCGTTTCGACTTACATATACTGGCAAACTGACAAGGCCGGCCCTCTTATGTGTGGCAACCCTATTACTGTTTTGTGCCACTGCAGTGCACAATGTAATAAAGTATTCCTTTTGCAGGTGCTCTTGGGCCCCCTCCCAGCGGGCTTCCTCCGTGCCGATGGAGCTACTGACACTGTTGATGCAGATTACCAGGCCGCCCTCGCTCTGCAGCAGCAATTATGTGGAGCTCAGGTAAGTTTAATGTTTGAAAAACTACTTGTATTTAGCATGGCCTGTAGGGAGTAACGCAAACACATAGTTTGTAGGTTTCTGTAAACCCCCTATTACTAAGACTTTGTCGTACTGTCACCAGGCTGTATCTCTTGAACCATGACAGCAAGAGAGGTGATATTGTCACAGATGATGTATTTTTGTTGCCGTTTTAACAATTCAATACTAAAAACTGTAATATATTACGAATCTTAGAGAGTTCTCATACAAAAAAATATATATTTTTGTACGGAATCTTTCTTGCGCGAAATTTATTTAGTTTTGCCGTTTTCGCAGTTTTGCCATTTTGCCGTTTTCACAGTTTGACCATGTAGTTCGCATTTTGCCAATTTAAGAGTGAAGCAAGTGAGCGGGAATTGCAATGAAAACTATGTTATTACGTTACTCGCCAACACTTCCTCTGCACCTCTTGTTGACACTGTAATGACACACTCAAAAATGCAACTTAGTGTTAATAAATAGAGTTGAGATTGAAATAACCAAATCTTGGTTTTAGGAACTATGCCAAATACTTTTAGTTTGGTAGAACTTTTTAGCTCTACTATGGAAATTGTACAATGTTAAGTTGAGGTATATTTATTATTTCCAGGTCCCAGCTGCTGGTCCTCCGTTGACGGCAAGACTTAGCATCACAATAGCACAGGCCAAACTGTCTAAAAACTATGGTAAGCTTTCAGTATATATAGTTTTATCTATTGTAAGTAGGTTGTTTGAAAGAATAAACTAATTACTAGCAACACAGCTTTCTACAATTTGTTTCAGTTAATTGCAATAATAAAGGGGAAACTATTTTTTGTTTGTTTGTACCCTAACAATTCCGAAACTACTGAACCAATTTGAAAAATCTCCCTGTTAGAAAGCTACATTATTCCTGAGTAACATTGACTATATTTTAATTTTATCCGGGTACAGCGAGGATGCGAGTAAAAGCGTGGCAAAACAGGTAGTATTGTATAAATTCAAAGTTACCTTTTTCTCTCTGCAGGCCTAACCCGCATGGACCCGTACGTGCGCCTGCGCGTGGGCCACTGCATATACGAGACCCACACGGACCCCAGCGGTGGCAGGACACCCAGGTGGAACAAGGTTATTCACTGGTAGGTCGAAATTTTTACAGCTATGTAGCAAAAGAAAGTCATTCCACATTGTTTAGGGTAAAATGTTGATAGGTAGCTAGCACCAAAACCGGTCTAACTCCTTCAGCTGTACTGGATTAATCAAATAGCAATTGCTACAGGCCCCATACACAGTTCAAAGTCTAAAGGGTTCCAAAAGTTCTGTGAAGTACCGCCCCCGTAAGTACATAAACGGGCACTGCCCTTGTCGCATTCGCGAGACATATCTGCGAAGAAGTTCAAAAAACACGTTTCTATTTTTTTCTGTTCCCATAATATACGTAAACAAAAATAATAATATTTGTGTTACAGTCTGCTGCCCCCCGGCGTGAACTCCATTTACCTGGAGATCTTCGACGAGTGCTCGTTCACGATGGACGAGCTGGTCGCCTGGGCACACATCACCATACCACCAGCTGTCTTACAAGTAAGCTATGAGAAAATACGCTTATATTTACAGGTAGTGCCACCGCGTCTTTTGTGCAGTTGACAACGTCCCTTTAAAAACTTTTTTTAAAGGGCTACTGGCTGACAGCAACTGTCAATTGCACCAAAAACGGTCAGACAGAGTAGCCTAGCCTTTTTCCAACTAGTTTTGGTCGGCTTCCAGTTTAACCAGATGCAGCTGATTATCAGTGTTTTACATTGAACAAACATTTTGAACTCCACAACCCAGTAACCTGGGCATACCCTGGGTATGCCAAAAATGTTCAAATGACAGCAAGAAAATTTTAATGAAAAATGTGTGTGTTCCAGGGAGAGACATTTGACAACTGGTTTGCTCTCAATGGCAAACAGGGAGACGGCAAAGAGGGTGTAATCAACCTGGTCCTCAGTTACTCTGTAAGTACACAACAGTCTTCTCTAAGTTTACTGTAAAATATCAGTAAAGAGCCTACAATATTATGAAAGCAAAGCTTAGTTGTATAAGTGTTTGTAACACTGTTATGATAAAATGTCTGAACCGATTGAGATGAAATATAGTGTAGAGGTAGAAGCCGTCGGCTTTTTTAACTACAAAAAGATTTTCCTAGTTTTCTCTACCTCTGCGTACAGTAGGGCCGAAATATGAAGCTACGTTGGTGTTGGTAAAAATCACCATTCCACAATATGTGGACAAGCATGTTTTTACTTGGAGCATAGATAATACTAACATAATATACAGTACCTACAACATTTATCCAAAATCCCCTACTCCCCCAGGTGGGTCCCGCAGCGGTAGCAACCTTCCCCCCCATGCTGGTGGTGCCCAGCACCGGCATGGGCTACGCCGCCATGCCGATGTACCCGGCGCCGCAGCCGCATATGCCGCAGCAACAGGTGCAACAAATGCAGCCGCCGCCGATCACTGCTGAGCAATTGCAACAGGTTAGCTGTGCTATGAAACACGAGCTAATCTTAAGCGGCTACTAGATGGTCCGAATTGCGCAATATTACAAATTCTGGTAACTTATTGATTACGTCAAAAAGCGAAATAATTTTTCAAATAGGTTCAGTAGTTTTAGAGCCCTGAGCGTACAAAAATGTTTGGTCTTAATAATAGTAATACATTATCTTCTATACATATAGAAATCAAAGTCTTTTCCTATTCACTGACTCATCAACGCAGGGCCGAAACCCGTCAAACTATAAACCTGAAATTTTGCAGATAGGTTCATCTTAAGACTATCACGCAAGAAAAGAAAGGATTTCCCGAAATTCCGACGGGAACGGGGAAAAACGGGATTTTAAGTTTTACGCGGGCGAAACCGCTGGCGGAAGCTAGTATTAGTATAGTTTATTATACATGACCTTTTATAAATTTTCAGATCGAAGAAATGTTCCCGAGCATGGACAAGGAAGTGATAAAATCAGTTTTGGAAGCCAACGGCGGCAACAAGGACGCAACTATCAACTCACTGCTGCAAATGTCTGAATAATATCACTATATACATAGTACGTATCATGACATGTTATATATACAATATACACTCGCATATTGCATTATATTGACGTTTAGTCAACAAAAAATATAGGCATAGTATCATAATGAGATTCAATATTTAATTATGTATTTCTCTTGTTTGTGTAACGGCTGATTATTGAAACGCTACACAATTTTAAGTACTGCTCAAACATCATTTTAGTCTGTCATACTACGTATATTTCTGCGACGGACATACTTTTAAGTAAACCTTATTAATGTTTGCAAAAGCTCTTAAAATTATGTGACGTTTAAATATTCAGGCATTATTCTAATACATCTTCATAATTTGTTATCCAAAATATTTATATTAAAAAATGGGCCGAAATCCGTAAAACCACGTAGTTTGCACATAATAAACATAATCAATCACATCGTATTGTATAATGAATTGTTTAAAACGCATAATTCCCCAATTAAATATTTTTTATAAAAACAGTAGCTCGCTTTTGATTAGTCAATGCAATTTTGCAAGCATTATTTAAATTATAGTTATAAAATTATGGATTTCAGCCTGGTTTTGTTAAACAATTTAAACAATAAAAACTATAAAGGCCAATTTAAAAATATTGAGAAACACACTCATATTTGCTAAGCAGTACTGAAACCGTTCATAAACTTATACATAATCTATACTAATATTATAAAGCTGAAGAGTTTGTTTGTTTGAACGCGCTAATCTCAGGATCTACTGGTCCGATTTGAAAAATTCTTTCAGTGTTAGATAGCCCATTTATCGAGGAAGGTTATAGGCTACTTTTTATCCGGGCGCGCGCAGTAGTTCCCACGGGAGAGCGGGTGAAACCGCTGGCGGAAGCTAGTAAGTTATATAAAGAAAAATCTAGAATTTTAATGCTTTCGGCCTTATATTAGAAGCTGTAAGCAATTTGATACTAAAGTATTGTACATAATATTTAACCGTCTACGAAAAAGGTGGTCATGCGTTAATCACGTTATTTTACTGAGAAATTACACAGTTTGGTGCACATAAAACTTATTTTTTTACTATAAAAGTCCTTTTTTAATTTTGTGTCATCCGATTTCGATTTTTTTTTGCTCAAAATTGCCAATTTAATTAAATAATTTTTTTATTCAATTTTTATTTTAAGTTAATGAATTGTTATTCCAATTATTATGTGTTTAGTACCTAGATTAATTATGTACTATTATTGTGATTTCTGTTATATTTTAATTTTAAGTAAAAAAAATACTTTTAGCACGTTAAATGCTAGTAAACATGCAAAAAAATATACATAATTATCTAAGATAAAAAATATTGTATATTAAGGAATGTCCTACTATTCTAAATATATTGATATCTACTTAATCATTATTTAATTAAAATTAAAACTATAAATAAAATCGACATAATTTTGCAAGGTTTTTTTAAGCTTTGTACCATGCAATTCTGTTATCTACTAGCTGTTATAGTTTTAACTCTATTAGAGCGCTCTTATACAAACGAATTTTCCGCACGGAACATTCGNGATATCTACTTAATCATTATTTAATTAAAATTAAAACTATAAATAAAATCGACATAATTTTGCAAGGTTTTTTTAAGCTTTGTACCATGCAATTCTGTTATCTACTAGCTGTTATAGTTTTAACTCTATTAGAGCGCTCTTATACAAACGAATTTTCCGCACGGAACATTCGGTAATATTCGAAAACCGTGAATCTGTGCACTTGACCGTCACCGGTTCGAGCGACGAACGCGACAAAATCTGCAAGTGTGAAAACGTCATATTTTCATATTTAAATCACTAGTTTCAATAAACTATACTAGATATTCAAGTCATGAAAAAAAACATAAACAAATATAATTTAATTTTTTTTTCAAAAATATATTCAGCTGGAAAATGCTTAACTTTATTCTATGAGTACCTAGATAAAATTCTCATGCATGAATTCTTAAAGGTAATCTGTATAGCTCAGGCCTAAGCGTGAATCTGTGCACTTGACAGCTACCGGTTCAAGCGTAAAAGTGCTCTAAAGGCTATATTTTCATATTTAAATCACCAGTTTTTTTACTCTTTATATTCAAATCTTAAAAAATACTTCATTAACAAATATATATTTTTTTTGTTTCAAAAAGTAGTCTATTATATTCAGCTGAAAAATACATAAGTATATTGTATGGGTACCTAAATAATATTATCATGTATGAATCCGTAAAGGTAATCCGTATATCTTAGGCCAGGACACGCGAAAGCTTATACAATTTTGTGCCAAATGATTTGCCATCGTCGCAACATT
>NWSH02000613.1:11649248-11672583 GCA_002382865.2 Heliothis virescens | reverse complement strand
AGTAAAAATGTAAACAAACCAGATTTTTTGATGTTTTTGTTCCACAACTTTTCTGTATGATATAAGTTGAGTTGAGTAAAGGTTTGTTTTCATTTTTTTATTACAAATGAGAGACTGTAAAATTCGTTTTAGTATCTACTTAATTGACTGAGTAATCAATTATACGCATCAAACGTAAGATAGAATAGGTGGTCAAATAGTTAGATAGATAGACGATGAATATTATAGTAGTAGGTAGCAACGCATCGGCGAGCCGACAACCCTAGCGACATAGGTATCGCGTCACTCGGCGCCAGACAGCGACAGAGCTAAGCGTTAGAAGAGAGCGGCAATACTTAGGTGAATATCTCGATAGGTACTGAGCGCTTATGCGAGCTGAATTGAACTTTATTGCTTAGAATCAAGAGTCTCTATTTCTATGAATTGTTACGGGAAGTGAAACTTCTGTACTTGTACTTATTATTCTGTGCCCGCGGCCCTGATCTCAAAACGGCGGAGACAATAACCGGCAATAAGGCAATGATTGGGCAATTGCAGGAACATCAGTTAATGTTATATAAAAGCACCTTATAATATTTGCTTACAAATATGATATAGATGGATTGCGTGAAAGTCGATATGGCTAGGAAGAATGTCACTATTGAGATGACGGCAAATAGAAGAGAATGGAAGAAGAAAATATGCTGCGCCGACCCCAAATAAATTGGGATTTTGGGATAAGGGCAGGAAGATGATGAATATTTGCTTGCAAAGTCTGAAATAGTGTGACACCAAATATTTCTTTTTCAGACATTTTGGTCTTACGAAAATAAGAATAAATTGACCATCACAAATCAGCCTTTACACATGCAAAAATCAGAATTTAGCAAAGGGAGGACAGATGACTTAGGACTTAATAATAATATCAAAAGTAGGGGTTATTCTTACCAAATAACCGATGAAATAAGTTAGCTTAACTATCTCAACATCGTTTACGAGTTACAAACAAACTTATGAGTAACAGCAACAAATCATTGTAATTTTGTTCAATTTTCTCCTCAAGGAGCCATAACGATAATAATCTTTCCTATTAAGTATATAAACTTAATAAGAATCGCATTACAATCTAAACAAAATGGCCTATCAGTTGAATTGGTTCTAAGAATTACCGTCACGAAAGGGATTTTTATTCAGTCCTCAGATTAGCATCATTTGTATGGACGCCTATCTCGGTGTATGCATCTACTGCATATTTGTTAGGTATAAAATCCCCACACGCTGAAAAATCTTAAAATAACTCGAGGCAAATCTCAAATTCTTTGGTACCCTTTTCAGAAATATAACTTGTTTGTTGTGGTTTAATTACTAACAGTGTGTTTGTTTGTTTTTCAGGTAAAATAAAAAATGAGTGCCTTAAAAAATGCAGTGGCTTTGTTTGTGAATCACGGCAAAGTTGGAGCGAGGGGCAATGGAAAATTTGTAAGTTCTATTTTATACATGTATGCAGTCTGAACACTAGATAATAAACATACTATGTTACCTCTGTTAGAAACAGTAAATCCTCTAGTTGATGGCGAAGCTATTAAATACTATTTTAATTATATGAGGTCCAAAAATAGACCCCTGCGGAATCCAGGCTCTAATACTATTTGGGTAGGTACCTCGAAAAAGTGCATCTGTTTTTTATTAGGTACCTGCTCCCTAAAATATTGTGTGAACTTGCTCAAAGCCAGTCTGCATAAAGTTCAAAATAATTGCAAAAAACTACCCTAAGACCATGCTATCTCTCATCAAACGCTTTCACTAAATACACACGTGAAATGTTACGTAAGCAAACAGGTGGCAAACAGTATGTTAAACACATAGACATACTAACTATGTCGATGGTTAAACAACGTTTTCAATTATTATCAGATAAATGTGCAACAAGAATGCACGCTTAATTCCAGTGATAAAAGAACGAACGGCATTATTTACATAATTGTGTGTTCATTGGACTTTGAACCTGATACCGTGGCAGACGGTTGGAAACGAACGAATTCTGGGTTAAAAATAATTTCGTTCTAACCTATGTAACAGACATCAAGCTATCTAGCATCTTAGTCGGAAGTCTTCAATTTCACCTGAGTACATTTGAAGATTGACATTGAGCTTAGATCTGACCTTGGAAATGAAATGGTTAACGATTTTGTGATCATCAAACAGTGCTTCTGAAGAGCTATGTGATGAATTAGAAACTGCACATACACACTAATAACTGTTGTTGTATGTTTAATTACCTGATAACAAGTTCGTAAATCTGACGCCTTTCCATCAATTTTCATAACTAATCTCTCTAGTGAAATGTCCAATGACTTGCTGTCTTCCTAATCCAATCCTTCAGACATAAACGAAATCGGGTAAAAAAAATGTGTTTAAGTACAGAGTACTGAACGGTTATAAAATCATCTACGTATCCAACTGGTTGAGATAATCCGACAAATTCTGCCTATCCGAAATAACATCCATACTCTTCCATGATGAAGAGTCTGGACCTACACTAACACGCAAGTCTTCATCGTATCACAGCAAGTCGCGTGAATAGATACTCGTATGTTCCGTAATGCACTTGGCAACGGGTCTGGTGACGTCACAGTCACGTGGCTAGCCGATGCACTATCGCACCATGAAGTGCGTAGTGCGTTTTACGCTATAGGTTAGTGGAGCTAATGTGCATGTTATAGTGAGGTATTTACTGATTGTATTGTCCAATTAAGTCATTGTTGCTAATGTGAAATACCCCCCAAAATATTGACGTTATCTTAGGATCATCATCGAAAACCAGCTCTTTTATCTCATTGAAGCGGTGACCCTTTAACTGTTCAGGGTCTAAATATATCTAGAAAGTTTTAGAACACAATGGTATTTCACCACGTTCCAATGTCTGTAAAATCATGTCAATGTGTTGTTGTGGAATGGAAGAGTGTACTTATTAGGCCACTAGGAGTAAACAGGAACTGGTTTGTGATAAAAGTAAACAATGCACTTGCCAAATGTACTGCAAGTAATATTTAACCTTAACGTGCTAAAAATAAAGTCTGTTTACAAACGGCCTATGTTTTGTGTGTTATGCTCGTGGGCTAGACCTACACGATTGTTACGACTTATTGTTTTACCTTACATTATTAACTAACGCGTAGTTTGTAGATGCATAATATGCGATGCGTTTGACTTAGAAACCTTCAACAAATTTTCCTCCACTCGTACAAAAATCTGGGATTCCATTGACACTTCTATTTTCCTGGTAAAAAATGGCCCTCGTTTTAACATTTTTGACACTGATCACTAGAGTCACGAAAGACTATTGCTGTTCTAAGTATTATTTATTTATTAGACATTGATTCCCAAGATTTTGTGATGGATCACAAAATCTTCTAATTTCTTCCTATGGGTAATCGAAGTTGCATTGAAGATTTAAACGTGATAGCAAATGTGGCTGAGTGAGATTCAATATCTGGAAAAAGTAAAATTCTGCAAAGCTTAATGCCTAGTCCAACTAACGTTTTCGGCAAACCTAATTCGTCCTTACTCAATTCGATATCTCGCATAAAATTTCTGATAGCATTAATCACTTTCATTCAAGGTTCAGTAGAAATAAGGAAGTATTATCCCGAACGCACGATTCGCGACAATCAGCAGTTGTTTCAGCTCGCGTGGAAACAGCCAATATTACTGAACTATCATCATTTGTATCGAATGATCCAATCAAACACACGCGGTGTTCAGATGATGCTGATATTGTTGCTTGTAAATCATTGTTATTGAGACCTAGAGATCTATAGAGGCAAGGGTATTCCATACGTACACTTCTACGCTATTATTATAAGGTAAAATGAGTTCTTCCAAACTATTGAACCCAAAAACTGTTGGACCGACTTCAATAATGTTTTCACCATTATATGTAGACTTTAAACAGGTATGGGAAGTATTACCCGGGCCCCGGGACATGGGTGAAACCGCTTAGTAGAGAAATAGTTTGTATCTGTGTCGTTTCGAATAAGGCTAGAAACGTTCTGTGAAATAGTATAGGTATGTGATTGCGATTCTTTATTTGGCGCCGTTTCGAATTCTTCTGAGAATACTCATAATCTTAAAATTCGCAATAGGTAAGCAGTTATGTTAAGCCTAAGAAATTGGAAGAGGTTCTCTAGCTTAACAGTACTTGCTCGATATTTTATAGACATATAAAACAGTGGAGAAGTAATGAGTAACAAGGTGTTCCGCCCGGGTGCATTGCGAAAGTGACGCTCGATTCAACTCCCACGCAAATCTCGTTAAATCGCCATTTTTCCTAGAAATATCGATTGTCACTCAGACTATCTCGTAATTCAGTTTTAAAATATGAACTACTGTTATTGAATAAATGATAAAAATAAAAGTGCGATATAAATATTTTGGTAGATAAGCAGGCAACAAAAATGACTGCCAGACAGTATTTGTATATTAGAATCACATCATCATATTTTTATGATAACTATCTCCAATTTGATATGATATCAAAATAACCAACCAGTTATATCTGGCAGCCTATGGTTTTGTATACAGATAATGTAGTTTTAACCGACTTTATAAATTTAGTCTTATTTATAGTAGCACGAAATTGACCGCTGCTTTTCTTCAAATAAATGATAAAAAAAATGCCAAAAAGGTTTGTCAGAAGTGGGATTCGAACCCACGCCCTCAGAGAGGACCAGAACAACTCAACTCACGTTTAGTGAGCAAGGGATTCCTTGAGTCTGGCGCCTTAGACCGCTCGGCCATCCTGACACATGACAGCATTGTCGAAATAGGCCACTATACTGTGTTGTAGTTTTTTTTTAATTTGTTGCTTGGATAAACGTGGATGGAACTGAAACGTCGTATAATTTATCGCCCATCTGCTGTCGAGTTCTGAATATAAGTTTAAGAAAAATACAAACACAATCGCGTAGTTGTTTTTATTATTTTTATTAATTACGATTGCAGCATGCATGATAGACATATTAGTTAAGTGAATTATTTTTTGCAAGTTATCTCTGTGTCTTTTGAAGTAGGTATATCTTAAATTATCGCTTTTATCAAAGTCCGTGGTTACAAATCTAGGAACGTCTTGGAATTTGGACCGAAGCCCAAGTCATATGGTACGGTTTTAACTTATACATTACTAGCTTCTGCCAGCGGCTTCGCCCGCGCTATACTTGAAATCCCGTTTTTTTCCGTTCCCGTGGGAATTTCGGGAAATCCTTTCTTAGCGGATGCCTACGTCATAACATCTGCCTGCGTCCCAAATTTCAGCCCGATCCATCCAGTGGTTTCGGCTGTGCGTTGATAGATCACTTTGTCAGTCACCTTTGAGTTTTATATATTTAGATTTGTTGTAAATGAAATGTGAACCAATGGAATCACATTGTTTATCATAGTTTCAAGTCACTTTCAAGTGCATATTCAAATTGCAACTATTTAAATAAATTGTTGCTTCTACGCTGCAAATTGTGCGGCACTTTTAACATCCGCAAAAAATTGCCAAGTAGGTGAAATCGGGCATTAGCCTTAAGATTTAAATAGAATATACTAGTAATAGTACTGAAGCCATTCGCTTCCTGAAAAAGGTTAAAAAACAAATAGAAGGTGAGAATATCTGGGCATGGATATTTAAGGCATATTTTTTATTAATTATCGTACCAATGTGTTGTTTTCTTAAGACCCAAAGAAGACCTGTAAAATTTTCGGGATTAAAAATTCGATACGCCTTTTCTAAAACTGTTATTGATCCAATAATACTGAAGGACCCTTCGAACACACTCGAACTTCTTCGCACACAGATTTATACCTGTCCACGCCTTTTGAACCCTAGCTCCCGGATACTATTTGGGCATATTCAAACACGAACGTATTTTTTCCTTTCCATCCTCTTCGTAAGTTTAAAATCATCATCGTTCATCAGCAGCTAATAACATACTTCAAAGTTAACAATACGAAATAGCTTCTATCAGGTACTTACTTCGTATAATTATATTTCCAGTTTGTACTTATAGTGGGAGGTTTTTTATCACCCGTCTCGCACTTGGCCGTGCCGTTGACGTCTGACATTGAACTTGCGGTTTTGCAGCATTGCTTGTTACGTGATCAACTGATCAATTATATTCTATTACTACATACATTACATTAAATAGGTAATAGCCAATCGGTGATATATATGGCTACACCACAGACTAGTAATAACTTTTTTTACATGAGCTAGACGACTGATTTAACTAGTTGGGTTAAACAATATGGATTGTGGCAGTTTATGGCCTTTGTAGTCCAAAAAAGAGTCGCGACAATATTATTTATTTATAGCCTTTTTATCGCCCCACTGCTGGGCACAGGCCTCCTCTCACACGGAGAAGGATTGAGCATTAATCAATATGCTCGGATAAAATTGGATCCTTGATAAAGTTATCCAAGGTTATGCCCTTGAGAAGATACATAAGTATCAAAATAGTAGAAGTTAATTTCAGGAATATCAATGTTAAAGTGCACACGCTATGTAGTGATGATATTGGCAATGCAGACAGAAGGCATAAACTAGTTAGATATATGAATATACGTGTAAAAAAAACTATGTAGTTAGATTTACGTGTATGCCATCTACTGAAAACAAAACGAAATTGAGCACCGCAATAATCGACTCGTAATCAGTAATCGGTTTAACCTTGAATGTGGTCTTCACTAGGGATTGCAATCCGGTCCGGCGGATCCGGTAATCCGGCGGATCCGGCGTGTTTCTAGACCTACCGGATCCGGCACCAACGCACCGGATCCGGTGCCGGATCCGGTTAAACTTTAAATCGCGAAAAATACATTGAAAAAGGTACTAGTAAGTCAAATCCTCAAGAAAAAGAAGGTTATCGGAGCGTCAAAAGTAAAAGGAAACAGATTACATATGAGGATATACTAAAAAATTAATGACTTCGTAAGAAATAGAGGGAGAAAAAGGGACAAAATAACACTTTTCACATGGCTCTAGAAGTAGGTGTCTGCAGGTCAGTTGATTGTGTTTATTTTGCCACCGACTTCTAGAGAGTTTTATTCTTTTTTCTTAAAAGTTTTATTTGGTTCCTTTCAGTGTTTTGTGAAGTTGGTTATTTTTTTTTTTGTAAACAGATTTTAATTTTATGCTTTTCAGTTTTTGGGTCTAAAACTATAATATTTTAATACCCACTGTGGCAGTCGTAACCAATAATTAAGCCATAATCAACTCAATATCAAGTATTCAGTCGATGCTTGCCTGCAATGTTCATGAGTTGCCCTAGATTTCTCAGGGTGTCCATCATCAGATCCTGACCTGACGAATATGGGACCGGTCAGACTTTGACTAAAACCCACCGTGTCCCTTCTGGAGCCCTTTGTGTGCCAAAGCAGCGGTAACTCTTTCGAACAATCCCGCAGCCCCGACAGGCTCTGGCCCTAATGGTTTTGTTGACCTATTTGAGGAACGCGTGGAACAACGCGCGCCGCCGACACGGGTGTGTCCCCTCAGTATCGTCTCCTAGGAGACGGAAGAACGATGTGCCACTAGAAAACTCACCGCGCACTGAACCACGCCTACGGTGCCCGGGAGCGTTTCTCGACACCCGGCGACCGTGTTTACCACCAGGTCCACTGCGGCGACTGGGTTGAGCGGCGCGAATTCGCAGTCGCTCCGCCGCTTGCTTCTCTAGCATAACTGCTCCGCAGAAGGAGGCGACGGCATCCCAATCCCTCTCGCCCCTCACCATGGCTTGAACCACGGCTGGGCGCGACAGTTTGCCGCCGCCAATTGCCGCCACGGGGGCAGGCAGGTACCTCCCGAAGCAACCGTACCCGGTGTGGACCCGTCATGCCGAAAGTGAGGGCCAAGTACATATACCCTTCAGCATATTTGCTAATCCGGCCGGATCCGGCCGGATCCGGCCGGATTCACGCCAATCCGGCCGGATCCGGCCGGATTGAAAATGATACCGGATTGCAATCCCTAGTCTTCACAATGGATAATTGACATAACGGCTACTGATGATGATACCACTAGCATATTAGGATCGACAAGTCCCAATGTCTGGAATGTTTTCAACTTGTCGACAGCAGGTCAACGTATACGAATTTGTCAAATTTTACCAATCGAACATCAACCTACCTCCATGATGATAAGGTTGAAAATCTATTGCAGAAATTTGACAGATTGTGGTAACTTGATGTGCTGTTGTCTGTACCTCGTTTCCCAAATAAAAAACAGATTTTCGAATTTGTCCATCACAGAATTTGAGAAAGGTTATTCGTCTTTGAGAAGTTTTAGAGTGAAAAATAACAACCTTTGAGATAATATAAAAGCCTAGTTATGGCACCATATTGTTGATGACATGTAAATATCCAAATAATGGCCCTTTCTAGCTAAACACCTATACAGGGTTTTCATTAAAAGTAACTTATTTCGATTTCTCTGACCATCATCATCTTTCTGCCCTTATCCCAAACTTCTTTTAAATGAGCTCTATAGACCATATTTTATGTTTTTGTATTTTGGTGTTAACAGTAGCGTTTCCGATATGATCAGCTTTCATAAACGTGTCTTCATTGATAAAAATCAAATCATAATACACACACGTGGCGATAATGTATACGTGAATTTACGTGATACATAATCTGTGATTCATTCTTCAATTACCAAATAATATGATTATTTACCTGTTAGCTTTGTATTTTTTCCTTAATCATAAATATTTACATTTTGATGAATTGATTGGGTCATATATTCATGAGTCATCGTGGTCAATTCTACGATGCCCATTCTAAACAAAAATTATAATTTCTGAAGATTAGCCTATTCTGAATAAAATTTTAAATATCACATGTAAGACCTTGGAATTATTTATTACTGTGTCGGGTAGCCCCTTGCCTTAACACGAAAAAGTTCCCAAAAATTTAATTCTTCAATCTTCCTTAATACAGGTGGAAGACTTTCTTTCATCAAAAACAACCAACCGGATTTCGTTATTCTCACTTCTCGTTTCGGCTTAGGTGGAGTCCGGACCTCAGACATAGGTTTGTTAAGATATCCAACTAAAACTAAGAATATTGTCCACAGGCCACATTCCGCCCGCTTCTATCATGCGCTCCAGTGGCCATGGTCACGATGGACCGCGGTGCGCACACGCAAGACATCACCAAGAACATACAGTACATCAGCAACGATAAGATCAAGCTCAAAGCTGATCCTGCTACTATGAAGTGAGTAAATGAATCATTCCTGGGCGAAAATTCAATCGAAAGCTTCCAACTCTTTAATGAATGTACTCGTACATTTTTGTCCCTTTTCTTGTTAGTTAAAAAATCTCAAATCCTGAAAGAAGTATACTTTTTGACAAATTCTTCAAGCAACTGACAAGCGTCAAAGTGTCATATAGCGAGGGTCTTCAACGAATCTCCTTTCATATACTTACTTTTAAAAAGCTTGATTTCCTAACGTTTAAATATATAGAAAATATTACATTTCCTGCTGTTCCTAAATTATTGATATACATAGGTATGTCAATAAATACTATGATCGTTCAATGAACGACCCGATGTTTTAATTGCACCAGTTGGCTTGCTGCACCTATGTAGTCGCCAGGACGTTGATCAGAATTCATTTAGACAGGTTTTTCAAGGTTTCTCATATACCTAACAGAAATATTGGATACAACAATAGAATAAATTCATAAATAAAATAAGACCTATCTATGATTCTCATCTATACTAATATACCTAAGCTGAAGAGTTTGTTTGTTTGAACGCGCTAATCTCAGGAACTACTGGTCCGATTTGAAAAATTCTTTCAGGCTACTTTTTTATCCGGCTGCGCCGAGTAGTTCCCACGAGACGCGGGTGAAACCGCTGGTATTCTATATTATTCTAATCTTCAAGGGTCATAGTCAAACGTAGTCCTGGTCACTCCTGGTTGAGTAAATCTTAATATATCGCGATAAAAAAGCCTTCAACTTTTAATGATACGGCACACTAAATCAAGAGGTTAATTAAGAACAGCATTCCTAGATAAATGGCTTTAGCCCAGACTAAATGTTTGCCTCGTTCACTTTAGCGCACATAGGTCCCATTTCTTTAAAACTTCGTACCGACTTTAGACTGTCTTAAAACTTGTAAGTTTTACTCACGTAATTAACTTACGATAAACCAAATGTAAGTCGCTTACATTTCTTAGAACTTCTTTCAACTTACGGAAGTTACTTACGTAACAGCACATCAAGTTACCACAATCTGACAAATTTCTGCTTTAGATTTTCAACTTCAACCTTATCATTCTAGCGGTTAATTTTTGATTGGTAAAATTTGACAGATTCGTATAGCTGCCCTGTAATATGACCTGCTGTCGTCCGTACATGTTACGGAAGCAACTTACAAATATAAAGTCGGTGTTACTTGATTGGTTGCAAAAGACTAAAGACCAGGAGCTCCGACATAGGAAGTTGATTGCTAGGTTCCCTGGTGTAGTCTCAGTTACTTAAGGTTACAGTTACTTCCCGAAGCTTCCCTGGCATGTTTGGTTAGTCCCTTGCGAGATACCACACGTATCATGTCCGCTCTATTCTCTTAATGCATCTAACACGTGATACAATATGTCAAACGTTACGCAATATATTGGTGCGTCCGAAGATATAATTACACTCTATTTGTTTGTGTCACGCGAATCGAGAGCCAATCGGGGAAGTGGGTCGATTTGATGCTTTTAAAATAAAAATGTATTTGTAACAATGTTATGGTCGACGATTGAAGTTTAAAAATAGAAAGGAAAATTATCTGGTCGTGTTAGGAATTATCATGCAAGTAGAAAATTGACTAAATATTTCATAATACTCGTATACATTATGTGTTTACATTTCTTAGTTTTCTTACGTTAATTAAAACTATTCTTATAAACACAGCTTAAATCTAATACAGCGCAGAAATACTTCTGGTCGTGTTTGAGCTGAAATCACGTAAATAGGGTCTTGACGTTCAGCAAAGCCCCCTGGAGCGCAAAATTAGGTTCACATATAGATCCAAACTATAATCGACATGACATTTGGCTTGATGTGTTATATCCTTAATTTTGTTACACGAAACAGGAAGAGTTTAGGCTAATACACAGTCACACACGCGATAGTGCGTTTGGAGGCAATGTCAGAACTTGAATAAAAAAAACTTTTTATATTATTTCATATAAGCCAAGCCAGTTGCTGAATGTAGGTCTCCCCTAACGAACGTCAACCGTCCCGATCTTGGGCAACTTGATGTGGCTAAGTAACTATATATCTAAATATACTATATGTATAATTGTAACGTCTTAATAGGCATGACGACTAAAAAAAAATAGTTAGTCCGTCTTTTAGATTATAAAAAAATATTGCATACGTATTTTTTCGTTTTTCATCTAAACAGATAATTACGAAGTTATAGTCCGTCGAAATTGCCCGTGACGTCACGCCTACGTACGATTTTTGCATAGGCGTGACGTCATGACCCCCCACTCCTGAACTTTAATACTCATTATCTTTGTTATTATTTATAGTATTTCAAAAACAAAAAGTACGTGTCCAATATTTTGCAATAATCTAAATTACGGACTAAATGGATTTGCTTATTTTTTACCCTGTCGCATGTCGTCATGCCTATTTTCCTAAACATAACAATTATTCTTCACGTCATCAAACGATCACAGTTGCATAGAAACATCAGCAACAAAAAACTAAATTAGACTTTAAAACCCTCTTGTCATCAGATTAGACAAACGGGTCGACAAGCCAATATGCGTCATGATCAACTGGCTGCTAGCGAGACAGAAGCACGTCATGAAGTACGCTACCTTATACCTGGAACAAGGCTTTGACGTCGTCTCCGTGTCCTGCACACCTTGGCAACTCATGTGGCCGATGAAAGGTTCCCAGGTTCGTGACAAACTGTACTTTAAATCTGTGTTATTAAGGTTGAAACTTGCACGTTGTGATGGTAAATGGTGACTGCATTTCAGGTTTTTGATATTATATTTTAATTAGTCGGTAACTAAGAGGATATAAACATTTCAATTTATTTTAGTCTCGGTTTTAAAACCTGACCTTATTTTCAAAAACATTTCGGTTATTTTTTCTTTTTATCAAGCCTTGATATTTAAAACATAAATAAGTGTTCCATGAATACTGGGTAATACCAATTGACTTTTTATACTAAAAATCTTCCAGAAACGTAAACTCTTTTATGATAAAACAGAAAATGAGGTACCTGTAACGAATTGTAACATTTCCAGCTTGTGGCCGAAGACCTGATAAAGTTCATGGCTATGAATGAGAACGAACACCCTCTAGTGGTTCACGGATTCTCAGTAGCTGGATATATGTGGGGAGAGGTCTGCGTACACGTCATGAAGAACAAGGAACTGTAAGTATAATCTTATCTCAATATGTATTCCCAAGTTTTTAAAATAATTTCTGCTATAGGACGCCCACTGCTGACTATAATGACGCCCATTATTGAACATAGGACATCCATTGCTAAACATGTGACTTCTATTGCTGAACCTGTAAAGTCCACTGCTGAACATATAACGTCCATTGCTGAACATGGGAAATCCCTTGCTGAACATGGGCTCCTCCCATTGATTTTTCAATTTTCCACCTTATACTTTAGAGATAAAGTTGAAAATCCGTTTTGATTTTTTGTCTTCTAACCTTCAGGTACATGCCAGTAATGGACCGAGTGGTGGCCCAAGTGTGGGACTCGGCAGCCGACATCAGTGAACTCGCCATCGGCGTGCCAGCTGCCGTCTTCCCCAAGAACCAGATCATGCAGAAGACGCTTAGAGCTTATATGGAGTAAGTTATATTAAAACTTTTTATTCAAGAATACAGTAAACATTATTATGCACGTTAAAGTTTTACGTTTTAGTTTTAGTAAGTTGTATTTAAATATTTCTTGAAAAAAACTGGGGGCCTTAATGGTCAATGGTTTTGTTTTGATCACAATTTTATGTGGGATCGGTGTAATATGTTTTAAAATTTCATTCTTCTCTTGTCATCTATCATGCCCTCGTCATTCATTTTGTCTAGATTTCATACATCCGAGAACTTGGTTATATTCAGTAGCAAAAATACTTTTGATATTAGACACCTCAACTTCATGAAACCCTATAAAGGAAAGCACATAAAGCCGGTATCCCCGGATGCTACTCAGTAGCAGCCGTTACAATTCCACGTCAGAGCCGTCAGACGGATTTGAGAAAACTCTGACATTAGGGCTTGTTACACTCGATAAGAAAAAGAAATTGTTCTTATAAGACTACATAAATGATTTCTATAAATACAACACTAGAAATATTAAATTGATCATTTGAAAGAACACTTTAAATGAAGCCTATTAAGGCAGCAAATAAGCCAGCAATTGGCAAACAATTACATAAGGTCGTGCGCACACGTGAGGCGCTGCACGTGCTGTCAATAAAACTAGCTTTATTATATAACTGTCTATTCACAAAGCTCGTGCCATATTGTAGATAGACTAGCTGTTTCTCCGCGGTTTCACTCGCGTCCCGGGTGAACTTAAGGGTAAATATGGCCTGTGTAATTTGGTTCAGTAGCTTCGGAGCCCGGGGGTCGGTCCTTTGTTACATTAGTATAGATATCAGAATAATGATAAAGACTATAATAGTTACAACAGTCCTGGCTTCAAACTTAAAAAACCGGCCAAGTGCGAATTGGACTCGCGCATGAAGGGTTCCGTATGGAGACAACCTTATTTTTTTTTATTTTAGTATTTGTTTTTTATAGCGGCAACGGAAATACATCATTTGTGAAAATTTCAGCTTTCTAGATATCACGGTTAGTGAGATACAGCGTGGAGACAGACAGACATCGAAGTCATAGTAATAGGGTCCCGTTTTACCCTTTGGGTACGGAACCCTAAAAAAGTAGATCCTTTCTAAAAAGTTTCGACCGGTTTTAGATGTTCAGGCGTTAGAGCGCAACAGATAAGCAAATATACTTTGGAATTGATAAATATCTAAAGTTACAAAAAACGGCTATTTCTAAAAGAGTACATATTTTAATACGGAATGCATATTAAAGAATGAAATTGCATTCATAACCTAGTAATTTGACCTACAAATGACACCAATATCGGATAGCATTCACTTCTAAATCACGCGATTAACATTTATCGCTAAAGGAAGAATTTAAAGATTAACTTATGTTGCTACGTCAACGAATGGTCTACATCGCTTAATCGGTCGATCAAAGTGCAGTTTATGTTTGCATGCAAAGTGCAATCGGTCCTGTCGTTATGTTATTCATCTCTATGCATAAGAACACTTTTGCATTGTTTTATAATATGACTATTTCTCACGATTTAAGTATTATAGCTACAGATTTTTTTTTATATTTGAAAAATTTAAACAATTGTGTAGTTCCTGAGATTAGCACATTTAACCGAACATATTCTTTAACTCTTTAGTAAGTACCCATTGTTTAGTAAACTTTAACTACTGAACTTTTTATAAAGGTCTGAACAAACTTATTATTCAGTTTATGACTATAAACAGGTTCAAAGTCTTACAAGTCTACCAAAAAATCCTTGTAGTACCTAAGTACCTAGCTGAAAATATTTTGCCTGTTTTGTTTTATTTTGAAATAATCAAGCTTATTATTACTATCATTCTACTTTACATTACTATCATTATCTATTACTATCATTGTTTTTCTCCCTAAGTAGCACTTTGATTTTGTTTGTTAATACCCTAAAGTCTCCGAAACTAATGAACCGATTTGTAAAGTTCTTTCACTATTGGCAAGCTACACTAAGTCCAAGTAACATAGGCCATATTTTATCCGGGTACAGACATAAGTTCCCCGGGACGCGGGTGATACCGCGGGAAAACAGCGAGCTTTCAAATTAAAAACCGGCCAAGTACGAGTTAGACTCGCGCACGAACGGTTCCGTACCATTATCTATGAAAACTGAACGTTAAGCTGTAAGCTACAACTAGCCAAGATACAATCATTTTTCGAGCAGCAAAAAATAACTTGTTGTTATAGCGGCAACGGAGATACATCACTTGTGAAAATTTCAGCTTTCTAGCATCACGGCTTATGAGAAACAGCCTGGAGACAGACACACAGACAACGTAGTCTTGGTAATAGGGTCCCGTTTGGGTACGGAACCCTAAAAACCAATCTATCATTATCATTGTTTACCCCCCAAAATAGTTCAAGACTAATTCTAATCGTAAATACAAGGCATTACGATACATAATGATAATTTTGTCAGCCGATTTCCTACCAAGGTCACACGCGTCAACATAATGTAAAGCTGCTTTGGTCTGTGTAAATGAACTTATAAAACCTTGGTGTATATTTAACTATTGGTCATCTATTGAGTTTAATGAGAAAGTATATTTAGAAATAACTCATTTGAAACTAAATAAATTAACAGAAGATTTATACATAGTAATCTGTTTTTGGGGTTCCGTACCCAAAGGGTAAAAAGGAACCCTATTACTAAGACTTCGTTGTCTGTCTGTCTGTCTGTCTCCAGGCTTTATCTCATTAACCGTGATAGCTAGAATGCTGAAATTTTCACAAATGATGTATATCCGTTGCCGCTATAACAACAAATACTAAAAATTAAAAAATATATATTATTAAGGCTGTTGATTTATATTAATTAATTGCAAAATTGTATACTAGTAGCGCCATCTATTAGAAATAATGTGCAACTTAAGTAACTCACACTTGACCATTCCTATTGTACTTTTTTCATAGATAATGGTACGGAACCCTTCGTGCGCGAGTCCAACTCGCACTTGGCCGGTTTTTTTTTTTTAATTCCCAATGTTAGGTTTAATTTCCTTTCATGAAGTAAAGTTTCATAGAATTTTGGTGTATTGGATAAAAAACAGATAACTTTATCTGCAACTAGCTTCTGCCAGCGGTTTCACGCGCGTCCCATGGAAACTACTCGGCGCACCCGGATAAAAAGTAGCCTATAGCCTTCCTCGATAAATGGGCTATCTAACACCGAAAGATTTTTTCAAATCGGACCAGTAGTTCCTAAGATTAGCGCGTTCAAACAAACAAACTCTTCAGCTTTATAATATTAGTATAGATAACTCTGGGGAAATGGGCAAAGCATTGGCTTTTTGTTTTCCTTTCTTGTAAAGAGGTCTCAATTCCAATTTAGCTATTTAATTTCAAACCTATATAGGCTTGATAGATTTTTTCAGGCACATACGTGTTTTAATAAATCATAATCTATTAGGTATGTACTTATTCATTATTTTTCAAGTTTTAATCAATATCTTAGAGTAAGCTGTGAGTTACCAGCGGACAGTATTTTATACGCATTCACATGTAGGTGTGTGGATTGTGTAAGAATGTCGGTGATTGGTCAACAGGCGGGGATCAAAGTTTAAGAATCATGTAAAAGTTTATGTATTTTTAGCATAAATATTAATGCAACGCGATAATCTTCCCAACAGAATAGTTGTTTGAAATAACCAGACTTATTCATACGAGACTTAATTATTTGGAATAACGAACAGATAAGTAAACTTAGATAGAAAATTTTCAAAAATGTACAAACATCCAAATTGAGAACCACCTCCTTTTTACGAAAAACAAAGTTATTTTTTGTTGCCGAGAAATGTTCGTGTTTTGGCTAATTGTAGGTAGTAGGTACGTTTATTTTTCATAGATAATGGAACGGAACCCTTCGTGCGCGAGTCCGACTCGCACTTGGCCGGTTTTTATCAAATCAATTAAAAATACGCAGGGCCAGCTAGCAATATTAACATTACCATATTATTATGTATTATTGTCATAGTTCATATTAGACTTAGAAATTAAATTAATTACATTGTAAGTCTTAGATAAGAAATATCTAGTTTCCTAGGCAAATAAATTGCGCCTTATATGTATAATAAATACATATAAATAAATGCTGCAATGTTTCATTCTATACTGATAACTTTCAATGCCAGACGGTAGTAGATAAAACGATTTAAATGAAAACAAATACTCTCAAGTTTGAAAGACTCCAAAGTCCAGTTTATGAACTTTGTCCGCTAATTTTCCTTAAAAAACGTGATGTGTCAATGAACTTTGTAGCCCAGCATAAAATTAGTATACAGTTTTGTATCATGCGTTTGAAATTTATTATTCATTTGCGGAACCACTGGCGAAAGGCCAGTGGTTTCACCCACGTCCTGTGGGAACTCCTCCGTGCACCCGGATAAAAAGTAGCCAACCTCGAAAAATGGGTTTACAAAATTAAAACAACATTAAAATATTTTTTCAAAAAAGACTAGTAGTTCTTGAGATTAGTTCGTTCAAACAAACTCTTCAGCTTTATAATGCTAGTACATATCTATAGATATGTAGTATCTTCCTCCCACTGTTAGTAACTCCATGAATATAGCTACTGAGTTATTTACAAATACTAAGTTTCTATGAAAATTATTTTCCCGGAGAACTAATGAATAATCTGGTGCACTCTAATCATAGCGACTATTTCAACTGGTGACTTCTTATAATCTGGCAACCTCGTAAACTCTGCACCCGTAGTACGGACGACAGCAGGTCAACATATACGAATCTGTCAAATTTTATCAATCAAACATTAACCTACCTCCATTGCGATAAGGTTGAAAATCTATTGCAGAAATTTGACAGATTGTGGTAACTTGATGAGCTGTCATCCGTACAGTCAGCATCAAAAGTAGCTGAACAAATCTAAATTTTCAAAACTGCTTAACACCGTGTCGTCAATAACTTACCGGACTACTCATCCACTTTTTTTGAAGGTTAGGATGTTAAGCAAATTTTGGCGTTTGTGTTGTTAAGAAATTATGATCCTAGACGCTGAAAGGCACTTTTAAAAATGTTGATTTGCTCAGCTACTTTTGATGCTGACCGTACCTACAAAATTCGAAACTTCGATAACTCTAGAAACGAGTAGAACAGTTCATGCATTATTATAAAACAATACACGTTCAACTCGCTTCCGAGTAAGCCCGACGGCTTGGCTAGGTCATGTGTAAAGATGCGCTTTGTTTTGTTGCTTATCTGCTGTCCAGGGGCAAATCAATGTCAAAATTGATAAATTAATTGTTGAACAAGAATATTATGCCTATGTACGGAGAATCTTGTGCCCTTGTGTGTGTGTACCTAGACTGTTAATAACAAAAAATATCCAGAGAGAACCTCTGCAATCAAGATATTGACTTGCATTTAGAAAATAAACATCTTCTAATGACGGGGAGGTTCCGACCTTAATGATTTTGGAGGCACAGTGTCATATCGCTTACAAGCTGACGTTACAATAACAAAGAAAAATTAAGCCAAAACAGCCGAACTGATTTAGATGAAAATTGGTACTCATAGATTATAGAACTTAGGGACAGTTATTAAATACTCTTTTTAACCCACTTGGTCAGAGCTTGAGCTCGAAGTTTCTTTTTTCCTGGATTGTCGATTCAATGTTCAAAATTGCTGATTACAAGCCTATTATGAACAAGAAACCTATATCTTACCAAGACATAACCATTATTTCTTAACTTCCAGATACCACATGAAGACATTCCACGAAGTGGCCACGTCCCACTACATCAGGTCTTCGCAGCTGTTCCACACGAACCTGTGCCATGCGCCGGCGCTGTTCCTGCTCTCACGCAGCGACCCTGTCGGCGCTGAGAACAGCAATCGTAGTGTTCACGATAGCTGGGTGAAGATGGGGGTCAAGGTATGTGTCAGCAGATGATATAGCTGCACTTAAATGAGTGGAGGATCGTTAGACTTCAGTATGGGGTTAAAAATTCTGACCAAACAATTTTTTCTTTATCCGACTTCAAAATCCAAGCTAAGTAAGCAAAATCTGATTCGATTTTTTTTTTGTACGACAGTGCCTTATTAATAATATAATGAAGACATCTCCTATAAAAAATCCAGAACTAAAAAAATCGCACCCCGAAAAAAAATCGATAAAAGATATGACTGAATACAAAAAAAATATTACACCGTCAAATAACGATTGAATAATAGTAACCATTTGATTTCGAGTGTTTTTTCACGTTATAAAATTGTACATTCTACATCAAAGACCAACATCACTAACTTCCAACTTCCAATTCTTCCAGTGCACATGGAAGTGCTGGGACCGTTCACCGCACGTGCAGCACTACACCAAACATCCGAAGGAGTATGTAGCAGCTCTCTACGAACACCTGGACAAGTACGGCCTGGTGCTACAGCCTGAGAAGATGAGGATGAGGTTATAAGTAGCTCTATAGTAATGTAGCACGGATTGCTTCACGTATCCTTTGTTAAAGTTGCCAGAGAAAAACTGGGAAAGCTACTAAAAATTGATTGTTTTTTAAGTTGGCAACATTCAAATGTTTTGTTTGATTGAACGGTAAAAAATTTCAAAAATGGTAGAAATGGTGATCCTTTTTGCTCTGGCTATATTTTTTTTCTTTATATCTTCTATGTACAGAAATGATTTCTCTACGGATTTATATGTATGGCCTGTAGGAAACAGTCTAAGGGATCCATATATTAGAAAATTCAAAAAGTTTGACGAAAACTGTACAGTAAATTATTATTTTTTAATTGTGAATTCCAATTAATTTATAATGGGCAATGGGATACGTGAAGTATACCGTGCTACTATTTTTTTACGTAGAAATGGTGAGTGGTCTTAATTTTGCGTTGTAAGTAATTCAAAAATTCTTGGGTAAACATCTCTTACACCGCAAATAATAAGATTGCTGAAAAGCCTATGGAATTAAGAAGGCTAATTACATATTAGAATACTTGAAAAATTGTCCTTTTGTAAAAATGGTACGACAGAACGAAGTGGCAGATAAAATTTAAGCATTTCTTGGCCGTTCTGAATAGTACAGTTGTTCAGAATTTGGTCACAAAATTACTTTTAATCGTTATCATGTGTTTTCACAACGGCAAAAAATATCTTTACATCTCTGGTATTTATTATATACGGATTTCTATAACCTATCCAGTATCTATCCGTCGATTAACTTACTGCTACTAAACGGGTAGGAATTTGACATTCCGTTTATGGTTATATTTCAAAAACCTATCGCCTGTTGAGTTAAACAGCGGATAGATAGCATAACTACTTGCTTCTCATCTCTCTTGTCATTGGCAGAATCGTCGATATTAACATCGACATGGATTGGCATAAATAAAAATAGGTTAGAAGAGATAGATAGGTGAAAAAATCCGTTCATAGTTGCTGAATTCACAACGGCGAAATGCTTACTTTATTCTGCGCGTAGGAATGCAATTGTATGCGTACATTAATACAGAAATAAATGAATGAGGTCTTTTGACCTTAAATGGAAATTATTACATGGAAATGAGAAGGCCACTATGCTTAATGACGAGTGTAGGCATTGCAATTATAAATTAAAAAACAACTGTTGAAACGAAGTAAAAATACTGTCAATACTTTTTACTTTATAAAGGTGATTTAAAAAATGCAATATATTTTAAATTTTAAAACAAGGAAACTTAAAAAAAATGCTGATGCTTTTGTTTTTAATGGCTCAGCTGAATAAAATAAAATCTATTTTTCCTAAAACGAAGACTTAAATTGAAATAAGGCTAACAACATGATTTGTTGAAATTTGATTTTAAGAACTATTTGATTGTTGTGTGGCAACACTGACAGTGTTGCTAGTTTGTTTTGTGATTTATATCTCAAACTTAATGGTGTAAAAAAATGCAGTTTTTGTTGCTGCAATAGAATTGTGCAATAAGAAGTTTTATAACATTTTTACACTCAAAAAGAACGAATTATTCGTCTATATTTAGAGTTACTTTAATACGATAAACCCACGGTACTTTGGCTCGCTTTTTCATGATATTTTTATAACGAGAGAGATAGGAAATCAGTTCATATTTCCTAGTAAGATTTTTCGAAAGTAACATTTAAACGCTTGATTTATTTTAAGCATTTCTTTTGTTTTCTTCTTTTCGAAATGGAATTTTAAGGCTCGTTTGTATTGAGTATAGTACTCTACCTATAATTTCAGAAAACCTTATTAAAACAATGGAAACTTATATTCATAGATGTAATGTCACTAGAACTTTAGTGTTCATGGCAAAATTAAGAATTCATGGTAAAATACTTAGGAAATATATTTATAAAAAAAAATTGTCTTAATATGGGTACTGCATAAATGAGGTATTTCCACTCTACTCGACCAAGCACTCGACCAATGTAAACGTAGCTTTGAAAATCTAAATTCCTAAATTTGAACGCACCTTACAACTATTGTCAATTACTATTCTAAATTATACAAGTTTGTGAATCAGGTCTAAAGTATTAAAGAGATGAATTTGTCATGTTTAGCATATAAGATTTTTTTATATCATAGTTTTAGAATAAGAGAATATGCACTGTAGTTTAATATATAGAAAATACACTTTTATAAAAATGAATTTCTTTTTGTTTAATTTCTACTAATTATTTTTTTTTATATTAAAGGAAATATCCTAGATCTGTTTAATTCTTGTTGTTACACATCCAAGTAAAATCTATTGTTCAAGTATTTGTCTTCGTTTTATAAACTTCTTCTTATCGAGTGAGCTGCAGGTTTAATCACCTAACAAGCCCTAGTGTCAGAGTTTTCTCAAATCCGCCTGACGGCCCCTGACGTGGATTTATATACGACTGCTACTGAGTAGCATTCGAGGACGCCGGCTTTACGTGCCCTCCCAAGCACGGGGGTGTAACACCGCCAACTTCCAAACTCCAGGCTGCTTTGTGAAAGTTTCTAAAACCCACAAAGCGATTTCGGCCTGGCCCGGGAATCGAACCCGAGACCTGTGATCGGCAGTCGCGCTATGCGACCACTAGACCAACGAGGTAGTCCAATCAATCATATTTAATTAATTAACTAACACTATAATTAGTAAAATATTTGCTCTTTACCAGTAATTGATACCTAATGCATTTACATCAGGCAAATGATACGTGAAAGCAAGTAACACTCATCAAGTCTCAAAAATTTTAATACCAGCAGATAGATTGGTTACAAGCTTGGAATGCAATGCAGCATGGACACTAATTAGATAACTAGGTTAGTTCCTACTTACAAATGTTTGTAAGACTCTAAGTCCCCGATAAAGTCTAGACAGCTATCTGACAGATAATGTCTTAGAAAAGAAGTTAAAATTAAAATCATTTCTATAGCCAGATCTGTCAGATTACTATCATCTGCCTAGCCTTTTCCCAACTATTTTGGGGTCGGCTTCCAGTCTAACCGGATGCAGCTGAGAACCAGTGTTTTACATGGAGCGACTGCCTATCTGACCTCCACAAACCCCAGTTACCTGGGCCAATCTGGCACCCCTGTAAGACTGGTTGTCAGACTTTCTGGTTCTGACTACCCCGTAACGACTGCAAAATGTTCAGAATGACAGGCCGGACCACTGTTTATCGTGCCTTCCGAAACACGAAGAACTCGTTATGAAAAGATGGTCACCCATCGACCGCGTCAAGCGTTGCTTAACCTTATGATCGATCGATCCGCGCGGCTTTGACTTAGCCACGAGCTCTTCCATCTGTCAGATTACTATCTAGAACTTTATCTGGAACCAATGAAACAGGCCCTAAGAATTTATCTAAGAGCCCACGTTGATTCTTAATTTTCAACTCCCATTTGATTTGATATTTTATAAATCCCACGATTTTATATTCGCTTCCGTGATGAAACTTCCTCCCATCTATGTTAATTGCTCCGTACCAAATTTAATCTAAATCGGTTCATCAGCCGTGATATATATATATATGACAGAAAGGCAAACAAAAAACTCTATATGATATTTTTTTATGTAGGTACTACATCATGTAGTCTTCTAGGTCCAGCCATTCCATACCATTTTAAATTACTATGAAGGATGTCACAAAACATCAGATTTATCAATAACAATTCACCAATCAAACTCCATAACACAAATAACAATATGATGACATTACCCAACTCTGCAGGAGGCAATTTTAGACATTTTAGCTTCCTCATTATTTACCCTTGATCTGATTTCGCGGCGCCGCACAGTGGTCCGGATTTTCAAAAAGGTGGACATAGGATCGAAAATGCATATTTAACTCAACTAAAAATTGTTTCGTATAGGAAATTTAACACTGATTAATACTTATTACTACAACTTTTCAAAAAAACTGCTCCTTCACGTAAAAAAAAAATATCGAAAATAAAAATGTATGGGAGAAAATCTATTTTATTTTTTTTCTCCGTTCAGTATCAAAGTATAGCAAC
>NWSH02000613.1:11598509-11611096 GCA_002382865.2 Heliothis virescens | reverse complement strand
TCTCATACAAGGAGATCAGCCAGCTGCGCAGGACATATTATAGTGCACAAGCATTTGCGCAGACACGGGTGCACTCCCTATTCCCTCACTCTCATAACCCGATGGGACGGCAATCCAACATGACCGGTGAGAGATCAGGTGCTATTATTTTTTTTTTTTTATGAAATACAACCATGAAACTAAAAGCTTAATTCTAAACTGAAATTCACAGAAATATTAATAATACTATCATAGGCAGTTATAATTATAACTTCTTCTTCAACAACATCTTCTTTTTTCTTACGACTTATGTTTACAAGTAGTCCTTTAATACAATATTAACGGCCAGTTTTACAGGTTCCAGATAGAGTCCTAGATAGCTATCTGACAGATCATGCCATAGAAATGTAATAAAAATTAAAAACAGGTCTATGTCGCAGTCTATCAGGTAGCTATTTAGACCTTTATCTGGAATGTGTGAAACTGACCATTAATAATTTGATTTTATAAATAAGGTAAAATTATAAATAATTTTAACCACAACTAAATAAACAATTTAGTTATACCTAATTCTAAAAATAAAAATTTTTGTTAAATGTAATAATATACCTACCCAATGTAATTAATATTATAAGGTAAAGCAATTAATTTTTTTTTCTTATCAGATGTTGTTTACTTTGTGGTGGTCAGCCTCACGAATATGGAAATGACTCATAATTTCTTTGTCAATATGTAATTTAATACATAAAAATTAAATAATAACATAAGTGCAAATGAAAGACAAAAAGCTTATCAAATGTCAGTTCTAAGCCTTGTAATATGGTCAACAATTATATAATTTACTTGCAGTTCCCCATGGTTGCACCCACTTCCCGGGGGAACTACATCCCGTACCTGATCAAAATATAAGCTACTAGCTTCTGCCAGCGTCTTCGCCCGCTTCCCGAGGGAACTATTTCCCGTACCCGGATAAAAAGTAGCCTATGTTGTTCCTCAGGGTCTATTCCATCTCTGTACCAAATTTCATCAAAATCGGTTTACTGGTTTAGGCGTGATAGCGTAACAGACAGACAGACAGAGTTACTTTCGTATTAGTAGGGATGTTACTCGGGGATAGTCTAGCTTCCCAACAGCAAAAGAATTTTTCAAATCATTCCAGTTTTGGAGCCTTTGAGTACAAACAAATGTTTCCTCTTTATAGATATTCAAATATGTAACCTATAATTAAGTGATTAGGTTTATAATCAGTTGCATTGATTGCGGCAAAAACTTTGATGTTATTGAACTTGCTTCTTTGACTTTGGTTTTATTTTGTTACAAGGGTATTGACTATACCTTGTGACCTAATAATGACGTACACACAGATATACATAGTTATTATATATTTATGTATTGATTGAGGTAGATATCATCAGGAATCAAGTTTTAAATGATGCGTTTTATGTAGTAAACAAATTGTTATTATATGTATGAATGTTCACATTGTTTATATATGCAAGTAAATGGATAGCGAGTAAGAATTTATAAGTTGCAGTAATTGTACCTTTTCCCAACTATGTTGGGGTCGGATTTTAGTCTAACCAGATGCAGCTGTGAACTTGGTTACCCGGACAACCCCGATACCCATTGGTAAGACTGGTTGTCAGACTTTCTGGCTTCTGGCTTACTGTAACCACAGCCAAAGATAGTCAAATGACAGCCGGGACCCACCAGTTTATCGTGCGTTCCGAAACACGGAAGAACTCGTTTTGACGAGAAGGTTACCCATCCACGGGCCTACCGCGCCAAGAGTTACTTAACTTTATGATCGATAAAAATAATGTGATGAAGTAATTCTTATTTACATATCTCATAGATTCTGTGGCACTCTTCATATAGAGCAGGTATTGCACGAGCCATACGCTAGCAATGATGCATTCTACACTTAAATGATATCATAATAACAACTGTTGCCTCACGTTTATTTAAATACCTAGTTTAAACAATAGTGAAATATTGTAAATAGAGCTTAGTACATTTGTACTAATACTACGCCGAATAGCAGTAAAGCGTAAACAATGTTACGCGTAAATTGTATTCTGAAAGGGGTAGGTAAAAGTTTTATTTAGCTCTGTGTAAAGAAAGACCAGCTTTCAACGTCCCTTAAAAACCTAAGTCAGAAAAATACTCAGAAGATCGATAAAATACTTTTGGGTCCTATATCATCTGAAATGTGCGAGAAAAATACACCAATAGGATCAAAGTCCCAAGATCAATTCCCAGCCTCCCTTAACTCAGTCTTATTTGCCAAATTCTAAATTAAAAATGAACCTGCCCCCAGCAGTTCGGTTTCCGCGACCAAATAACCAAATGAATCAGTTCTATAAAGATTACCAGTTGATACCATTAAACGAATTTAATCTATTTCCTTGACGACTTCTAATAAGGAAGAATATGAAAAGAATACAATGATAATTTTTCCTTTTACCATTAACAGTGAGTAACTGTTTTGATGGCGTCATTTATCCTTCTCCCGGGGCTGTGGGATTGTTCGAAAAAGTTCTGGAAGGAACATAAAGGGGCTTTGGTCAGTAAGAGTTGAGGTTCCCTTACGGCCCCTCCCACAGCGGGAGAGGATTCGCTTGATGATTTCCCACTTGCCAACAAAAGAGGCCTTGTACTTGGAAGAGATCGACGGATGACCAACTCGACCCAGTCTTGCCAACAGGTATAGTGTTGCCCAGGTAACTGTGTTGAGAAGGTCAGATAGGCAGTCGCTCCATGTAAAGCACTGGTACTCGATTAGACTGGGAACTGACCCCTACATAGTTGGGAAAAAACTAGTGTCCAATTTCACCAAGATATACTGCCGCCTAAGTATGGGATCCTTTACTTAAAAGCTCCCCTTACTTTGCCCCTAAATAGAATGTAGTTTCATCAACGTTCTGACCCCTATCGGTTGGTGAAAGCGAAACCGTCTTCTAACAGGCCCCCAACATGTTAGGGAATCCCGTACTTAGGGGCTGTTGATGAAATTAGCCATAGGCCGATGATTTAACATCTTCGCGATAACTACATAGATTATTACCGCTTTAACATCAACAAATTTTCAGCTTCATTATACAACTTCAGTTACAGCTAAAGTACGGAATTATCGGAATAGATTAAGCGAACTCAATCGGAACTCGTCGGCGTTTGATGAAAATTGACGCGGATGTAATTCGATATGCTCTGGGGTATATGATAGCCGTATTCAGTTTGCTACGCTAGGGATGTATGCAAATATGTTTATTAGATAACGTCAGATAAGGTTGTGCACTTGCATTAGGAAGATCATGAACATAATCCGTAAACAATAGCTCGATCTCTGCGGTAGCTGTCAGTAAAATTAGGCTTATGAAGTTCATTTCGTAAGAGTACAATCAGTACCTGTCAATGTGAAGTAGTTTCTTGCAGGTTCTTCTCCATGGGACCAACTTTTTAGAACCGCGAAAGACAGTTTTGCTTTTCCTAAGAACCTGTAATAGGTCTATTAGTGATCTAATCTTACGAGTACACTGTCGATGGATTTGTTAGATTAGAGTAGCAAATATTTGGCCCTGTTTTCCCAAAAAGTAATTTCGAGAAGTTCTCTATTAGCCCGCTTTGACATTAAATAGACAAACAAAATAGTGTCATGATGCCATTGACTTGTACTTTATCATGTAAATCTGACACGAACTATGTAACTGTCACACGAAGTAATTTACAAGTGCGATGTCCGTCAGGTCATGACCATAGATCATGAATGTTTCAGTTGCCTTCTGAAAGTATATAAAAAAAATCAGAACACTTGGGACATGCTAGTTGTTTACGTTTTGACTATCTATCTAGACTGATTTGTATTTGGTGAAATAGAGACCGATTGTTTTCAATTCTGATTGTAAAATTCGGTCAATATTTTATAGCGATGATGTAAGACCATAAATTGGGTCATTGGCAGCCAATATTGGTTCAAGTGTTTCTGCCAACATTAACCAAGTTTCCTTTGTCGTAGGGTGTTGGCGATTGGTGATCAACGGACATGAGCTCCCCGCCCCCCGTCCAGTTGGAGGTGGAGGTTGGTGATGAGTCTATGGAGGACGACGCTGCTGACATGATTCCGGCTGATAGGTAAGCATCTTATATCAGAAGAAACATCTTCTTGGTACAAATTATCCGCCAGATCAATTCATGATTTGATCGTTTGTAGGACTATTTCTCACAAAAAATTGTGACAGGACTTCTTAAAGGTTATGAAACTACTGAGCTGAACTTCTGACTAGTTAGGGGTTTGACTGACATTTTTTGCATCCAAATTCTTGTACGTACTCTTTTTAATTAATTGATTACCAGTTACTCTTATCAACGAAAAGCGGATATTTCGCAAATAAATGATATTTGTTTTCCTGCGACTAAAGTTGTAGGCGTTTTAAAGTCGCGCCACGAAAACCGGTATGGTCTTCCGCATCTATGACAAAGAGCCGATTGTAATGAATGGGATTCTAGTCTAGAATACAACTAATAAATCTTGAGGCTTGATCGCATTTATTATGCTTTAATGGTTTTTAATCTACGTGGTACGCTGTCGTGGTCTTGTTCTATCCACAGCGCCATGCGTTGAGGGAGAGGATGAAGGGGAACAGTCTAAAATACTGGAATTAATTTTGGTTCGTGGCAGGGTGAGGAAAAGAATAAATCAATGATATTTTATTGGGGGTATCATATTCTTAAGATTTTTAGCGAAAAACTAAAATGTTCTTTGTTGTATGTCGATGATTAGCATTTACATTCATGACGGGTCATAATTAATTCAGGCTGCGAGATAATTTAATCCATGTTTTAACAGACTATAAAATGGTACTACTCAACACAGACAATTAGACATTTAAATGTGTCATTCATTATATAATAATAAGGTGTGCTTCCAAAACGAGTTTTACCTGGATAAAAAATGTTTATACATTTAGTTTTCTTGTCTAATAATATCTTAGATTGGATGCGAAAAACCAATCTGGTTGAGAAGCCTGTGAGTAGTGAATCGATTCAGTGCTAAATTGAGTTTGGTGATTTTAAATGTGGTTTTTTAAGCGCAGGTAAATTATTTACATACTGTCAGGTTTCGTTATCTGTGGTCGCTGCGTCGTTAATATGTCATTTGAGACGGATAATTGGTCACAGCTGACTTAAACCACAAACGTTTATTCACTTAATTAGTTTAGATTTTTATGTAGTTTGTTCGTAATCGGTTTAGGAGTTTTAGAGATTATTTTGTGTTTACAAACAAAGAAGGATTTCGCTCTGCTCTCAGAAGGATTTGTTACTACTTACACATTCTCAGTTCAATGTATCCCTCATTGTTTTAAGGAGGTTCAACTATTGTAGTATCTGCTACCAGTGCGCGTAGTTATTGTCAAGCGGATTTTATTAAGAGCCTCTCAAGAAGTTACCATTAAATTACAGAACAGCCACTACCAGGTCTAGGCCTGTCTTTTGTTATATCTATCATGTATTTTCCAATATTTCTATCAAAATACAGTTCTTCGATACTTTGTTGGAATTTTCATGCTCAGTTATTCGAACAAGTCGATACTCGTTCATTGATACTAACAAAGGCATTTTGTATATATTCGTGCGGAACAAATGAAGTTTAGACTTCCGCAAGACTGCAAAAAGCCAGACGTTACGTTGCATCTACTTGTGCCAATTCATTCTACGCACATTATGAGTATGCATGAGTTGGAATGTATTCTGAATTTAACAGTTGAGAGAACTCTGAAACTGTAATCATCAATAACTGAGAAGTTTGGCTGAAGTATTGATTTGGTTGATGAATTTGATGTATTGATTGTTCAGCCTTACTGCCTTCTCGCTTGACTGCCTCGTTGATCTAGTGGTTGCAAAACGTCATTGCCGTGTGAGCTGGGATTTGTTTCCCAAAACGAGCTGAATGCGCTTCGCAGAAACAAAAGCAGCCCTGAATCTGGAAGTTGGTGGGGATTCGGTGTTACACTGGTGCCCGGGAGAGCACGTAAATGTCAGACATTTACGTGTGTCTCTCTCAGGTCGTGTCAAATTGCCGCCCCATCGGACTATGAGAGTAAGGGATTAGGGAGTGCACCCCTGTCTGCAAACGCTTGGGCACTATAGTATGTCCTGCACAGCTCGCTGATCTCCTTCGAGACCAGCCGCCGTCACCGACAATCGGTGTGCTGAAATTTTGTGAAACGAAATAATGTGGTTCCTCGATTTCACCACCGTTCATATTTTTAAGACACTGAAATAAATTAAATATTTCTGACACACAAAATACTGATAGAAAATTAGTGAAACTAAATTAAATAAAACTAGGTCCTCTGGCAGGCTATCAAAGCTTCTGAAATAGGTCGCGGTTAAGCCGTTACTACAGTTCAAAAACCCCTGCATCAACAAATTGTAGGAGTGTGATGACTGAGTTGTCCGATTCCAGAAATATACGGTGCACTAGCTGTTCCGCCGCGACTTCGCCTGCACTGTGGAGTGAAATTCTTAATTTTTTTTTGGCTACAATTATTACTGTAGAGTTTAATCAAAATCTGTTCAGTTTTGCGTGAAGGAGTAACAAGTATCCATCAATCGTCATTATCGAAATTAATATTTGAAATAGAATAGGATTAGATCTGATTTGTGACCTTGTGGCCCACCCAAGTTATTAATTATGTACCGTGAAATTTTTTTTTTGGTTTAGCATGGTATCTAAGTAAGCCACGTCGATTTTTATTTTATTTTTGGATATATTTTTAGAAAGTTTCATTTGTTTCTTTCATTAAAGTAAACTTATTAGATATTTATTTGAAACCCGAATGTTAATAGGTTTATGTACATTTTTACGCTGTTTAAATACACGGACGAACGAATGAACGGATAATGGATAAATATGTCGTGTCTGAAACCATTTAAATATATCTTTTTTATGAGTTCAGTTTATGAATATACATTAGTTTCAAATAATAATAGTTATTTCATTTGAGCACGGAAACATCGATGTGTCATCCAAGTAAATAAAAATACCATAAAGTTCATGGATCTGTCTTTAAACCAGATAAAAATGTTTGGTGTATAGTATACGAAAAATATAGAGAAGCTAACTTTGAAGACTACGATTATGTCCGGTGGTCAATATTAATTATCCTGAAAACGACTGTGACGTAAAAATACTATTGAATTTTTAATCAATTAATAAAATAAATCGATTATAATATAAATTTTATTAAGGAAATGCATTAAAATGGTACCATTTTAAAATGACATAAAGTATAATGGTATTCAAAATACTCATTGATATTTGAAACATCTGCCATGAATAAGTGCATCGATATTTTAATAATATTCGTATAATTCGTAACATCGCTGTGGTAGTCGATCTATTTACAAATATGATTATGATGAACTGGTTACCACTTCGAAAGCGCCGTAGGTCAAGGTTATAAAATATACGTAATAGAAGATAATAGAAAGTAACTCGAACAGGTTAAACAAGTTTAGCTTCGCGAAATTTTGTATATGTCACCGGAAAATAACAAGATCCGTATATTTATAAATTTCCTAGGAAATTTATAAACTTCCGTAGGATTCTAAACGGGAGATAAATTGTATTATTTTACGTCCTTATTTTCGTAAATTTATCAATTTCCGACGTCACACGGTAAATTTATAAACTAACGGTTATCTATTCGTAAGATTCTAAATGGTTTGACCAATCACAGAAGCTCTTTTAAATATACGCATCTTTGAAATACGTAAAATAACACACTGCTCTCTGATTGGTCAATGTTCATAGCGGCACTGCTTGTGTCCATAGACTTCAATGGCGGCCGCGAGAAAGGAGAAGTTACATGTGACAGTCAACCAATCAGATCATGCGTAGTGCTTACTTATTATTTTACGAGTGACTTCAGTAAGTTTATCAATTTACGAAATTGTGAACGTAAAATAATAAAATTTATCTCCAGTTTAGAATCTTACGAAAGTTTATCAATTTACTAGGAAATTTATAAACTTACGGATCTTGTTATTTTCCGGTGACACATATATTACAAATTAACTAGAGTCGTGTTTGGTAAATATTTGATGCAACTGTATTGCATTTTCTTTACTAAAAGAAATATTGTTTCTTGTTGCGTTGGTGTGCGCTATCGTAAAGGTACGCAAAAAAATAAAATAATGAAAATTATAATTGTATAAAAGTTTTAATAATCGAAAAATGTTTATTTAATATGAATTATCATTTTTATTATAATATTTAGAAGGATGCCTTCTAATTAAATATTCTATTATTTATTCATGGAAGTATTAATTACCTGGTTCTTTTGATATTTAGAAAATACATTTTTTGTTATTACTACTTTGTTATACCAACGATATTTTAAATCAATAAAATTGAGTTTCTGAATAAATTAAACTAATTATTTTTACCTATACCTATTGGAGATAAATTACACACGGTGTCTTAAATGAATGATGGCAATGATAAAATATCGTAAATAGATGAAATTTTTTTTCTATTATAAAATGTTGGAAATCATGAAAAAATGCAATCGCCGTATCATTTGTCTTCACAAAGGGAAAATAAGCTCCTATCCTACCACCACAAGTATACTGAAATAGGTATACATTTTGTATTTTTATTTTATTTTAAGAAAAATGCTGAGTAATAAACTCTTGAACGGTGACTTCATTCATTTTTGTGAAAGGGGAAGTGCCGTATGGTCTACCTTGACTTACCTTTAAGGGAACACAAGGCATTGACGTGTTAAGAAGTTGTTTCTTTACTATACAAGGCATCGCTTGTCAGTTTATTCGTTTTAAGTTTACCGCATTTGTACACGAGAAAAAAAAACAAGTTTTTGCGCTATTTTTAGCATTTGGTAGTCTCCGTGCAATAAACCAACTCAATTTGCATGCGTACTTCTGATTCGTTGTTGCTACGCGAAATTGGGAGAAACTGACAGGCCCACTTATCATTATTAATTAAGTAGGGATTACCATAAGTCTTTAATGACATCGTTTATGTTGATGCAAATCTCTCTTGACTATTCATAAGAATTACTGCTAGTGCTAAAAATATTGAAAATTAAAAAAAAAGTACTTTGACTTCTCCGTTATATTATCATAAGAAAACTACTGGATAAGTAGCTACATTTTATTTTTACTGAACCTTAAAAAAGATGGACTAACCATGCCTTTTAGATGTAAGACTGCAGTGCTTGTTATAAATCTTAGAAGAAAATATTATCCATTGACTGCCTAAAAGAATTTGCTACTTTAACGAGGTATTTACGTAACAAAGGATTAACGGCCGTTCCCAAAAACCTATCAGTCTCTGGAGATAGAATTTTGACATTAGCCCCATACAAGTAGTGTCAAATTCCTATCTCCAGTAAGCAAATCCAGAGATAGACAGAATATTGAATTTCATAGTTAATGTACAATCTTCACAATATAGATAAAACAATACATAACTTTTTAGCGTGCTAAAACACATTTATATTCGCAAAACATAATCACATTAGTTTATGTAATCTTACCTTGAATATTAAAATAATCGACCACGTTGATATTGATTTTTCGAGGACATTAACTGATAGGTAGAAGATAAAGATTTGACGTGAATCTGATAAGATAGCCCAAGTTTCCGACGTTTCCTGCTTCTGATAATGCAACCTTCATTTTATATTTTGTTTACATTTTTTTTCTGAAACTTTCGGTATTTCTTTTTGTCGCTTAACGTAGTCTTAATCTTCTGTTTGTGAGAATTTTACGTATACTGTGATTTATTATTTTAAATTGTTTTATTGAAAGTTCTTTTTGTGGTTTTAAGGGTTGTTTAAATATTATGAATGAAGTGCAATCAGGATTTTTGTGGAAGCAGAAAATATCCCGTTTAAATTTTCGTATAGTGACACTTTGTTATAATAAGGGACAAGATAATGATGTCTTGTTTGATTGTGATCACAGGTATCTGTTTAATTATAAGGTCTTGCATTTTTCTTCTTTTATTTTTGAACTTTTTGATGTATATGCTTGGCTCCTCTTGGGTTATAAAAATACTCTTCGCTATTTTGTTGGTTATTTAATTTAAACATTATCAATACAATATTTTCTGATAAACACGTGACCAAAGTCTATTTAACTTTTTTTAAATGACACCATAATGTGCATGAGCATGAGCCCTAATGATAAAAAACTTATCTTTTCCACGTTCACAATGTCAAATACAATCAGACTGAGTATAGTATTGAATCGTGCAAAATTAGAGGCACAATGTGGGTCGTGTTCGTGTCGTTAATTTTACGCTCAGTCACGATAATTGTTGCTGCAAAACTTTGTAACATACTCTTGAACTGATAAGGGTTTTCATACTGGAAAGAAATTGTGTTATTAAGTTTTTCAGTATAGAGGGACTATAATTTATAAAAGGCAATTATTTGGCTAAGTGTGTACCTATGTGGCCAGTGCCTTTGTCCATATATCTGCATCATCATCATCTTCTTGCCCTTATCCCCTTATTTATTTGTGGTCGGCGCAGCATGTTTTCTTCTTCCATACTCTTCTGTCTGCCGTCATCTCAAAAGTAACATTCTTCCTAGCCTTATCGACTTTCATACAATTCTAAGCTTCTCAAAATAAGCATTTATTCATTTTGATTTTTTATCTGCTTGCTTTTACATTCTTGATATTCTCAATGAGAGCACAATTAATTCTGCAATTTTTAAAGTAGTTCAACGACTTACCTGTCTGGGGTTTTTTAAGTGGCGCCACTATTTGAGACCCCGATTATTATTAATGGACACTTATCTCTCAAACTTGACATTAAATAAATAAAAATAACAATATCTATGAATAATTTGTTCGAAAAAAACTCGTCAAGATCGTCTCGTGCATTTTGTAGCTGAAATGCTAGACACGTTTTTGAAACTAGTTTTTAAAAGGAAATAGCAGTTATTAATGATCGTTATCTATCTGACATTGTCTGTTACATCATTAATGTTGTATTAATTTATCGATTACCTACTAATGTCTATATTAATTTATATATCGATAACGGATTACCTACCACTAGATACTTGTAGTGTAGGGTTAACCTATATGCATTTGCTGCGGTTTTTGTGATATAAGAGAATAAAAAATCATTCAATGCATAAAATATTAAGGCAATTTCAAAATCACCCTGTCTTTCATCCTACTCCTAGACTTACATATATCTGTTTAATTTTTTGTCGGTCCGTGGGTAACCATCATGTCATGACGAGTTCTCCCGTGTTTCGGAAGGCACGATAAATTGGAGGGTCCCGGCTGTCATTTGACCATCTTTGGCACTCGTTACGAGTAGTCAGAAGCCAGAAAGTCTGACAACCAGTCCTACAAATGGGTATCGGGTAACGGGATTGTGGGGTGCAGATAGGCAGTCGCTCCATGTAAAACACTGGTTCTCAGCTGCATCCGTTTAGACTGGAAGCCGACCTCAACATGTTGGGAAAAAGCTAGGCAGTTTATCTGTCAAACTTTTGACGCGCACATAATGTCAACTGACTGACGTATGACGTCACATACTGTTTTATTTTTTATCTGTGCTATTAGTATTGAACCTCGTTGCATTGATTGACCCACATCGATGTCCTTATCTCTGACATGTGTTCGCATATGATAAGTAGACTTTGTACAGAAAATATTTTTGTTTGGAATTTAAATCGTCATTAATTAAATTAAAGAGTAGAGTGTTATTTATTCTTATGAGTAGTAGTAAATGATGATCCAATTAATTTTGTTGTATTGTAAAACAAACGAGAGTATGTCATCTGCCTACCAGAATAAATATTTTGTGAAAGATAAAAAGTAAACTCCTAAGACAAGGTTTAGGTACAGAAGTCATCCATGTAAACTTAAAAAATAAATATTTTCAAATTATCTCCTGTTTGAGTCACTCTAGGAAACAAGGCTAAAAGTCAGGCAGCAAGTTGACAGAAGGACTCTTTGCACACCGCATAATTATATGCCCTCCTAAAAAAACATGAAGCCTTATCCATCTTCCATCTTCCATCTATATATATAAAAGAAAGTCGGGTTTGTTCAAACACTTATAACTCGAGATCTGCTGGACCGATTTTCATGGTTTTTGGTTCGTTGGATTCGTCTCCGCCCCGAATAACAGAATACATCTTAAAAACAATAAAAAAATACGAATACATAAAAAAAGAAAGATTGTACTTAAAACGTTCATTTTTTTCGTACCTGTCAAATAGTGGGTTATTCTCAAACTGCCCCANAAGATTTTACTTAAAACGTTCATTTTTTTCGTACCTGTCAAATACTGGGTTATTCTCAAACTGCCCCATTCTTTTGTTTAGCAAACGCGAACATCGATTCTCAACCGCATCCACGGCATTTTATTTAGAAATAAATATTACAGTAAAAAGGTACTTTAAGTTTCATTTTGACCCACGAATACTTCAAATAGTAAATTATTTAAAATATTTTTATATCTCAATGTTGCCCACGTAAAAAGCAACAAAATATTAAAATACGAAAGTTTCATTTTTTTCCATAACATCTTGCTGAGGAACAGTCGGTAT
>NWSH02000613.1:11560649-11577953 GCA_002382865.2 Heliothis virescens | reverse complement strand
AATAATATATGACTCATTACTAGAGGGGGTAGACCAGCTGACACACACTGCTGGGTAGAAAAACACGCTTTAATAAGTGCATGTAAAAGCCAAAAATCGGCTTCCTCATCAGACTTTGAAGCCTTATCGTGGTCAAAGCTCATTACACGACCTTTCTAAAAAGTCCAAACACGGATATGATACGATGTTCCATTATGAAGTTCCAGTTCATACGTTTCGGCTCCATCATGAGATCAGTTCGACAGTACCATATTATTGTATTGTCATCCAAACTACATACAACTGCCAATTTTCATGATGCTACGGTCCTTGGAAGATGGTGAATTAGTGATTTTAGATTTGATTAGGTACATTTAGTTAGTTACATACAAGTGGACCTAGTAAAAGCGTGTTAAAAATCAAATGCACAGCTTTTAAATAGGTAGACATTATTATTTATGTTATTCACAACATATTGCCGCAAAAATCATTGAATTCTATACAGTTGCTGAGAGATCCGAGGTTTTGCCGTTTTTAACGCCCCAGTAACTCCACTATTAGCATTTCATCAAAGCTTTGTAGTGAAGGCGACGCCAGACATATAATATGTGTAATTTTGAACGCTTTAGGTCCGGCATCCAATGACGGTATAGCGTGGCACTGCATTTTTAGACAAAAGTAAATAACTTGTTAATAAAACGGCAATTAAGTTGAAATGTTCATTTTAACGTACCAAACAAAATTCTGTCCCCTCAAAATTTTGTACAGACAAAAGCACATCAAGTTACCACAATCTGTCAAATTTCTGCAATCGATTTTGAACCTCATCACAATGGGGATAGGATAATGTTCGATTGGTAAAATTTGACAGATTCGTATACGTTGACCTGCTGTTGTCCGTACATTGAATTTTCGTCTTTATTACCATGTGGTTATGTTTTTGTTGCTGTCTAAAAATGCCTTGTGGCTCCCACCATTTATTCGGCGCCGACCCTGAATATAACTCTAACACAAAAGTCAAATTAAATACGTAATATAATGTGTCTGGCATCGCCTCCAAATGTGTGTGTCTAAATTCCCTTTTAATGAATTCTAACAATATTTTAAACTTTCTAACTTTTTCAATACTTGATGAAAGTCTTTCTTGCTGACATCAGAATTGAACAAAATAATTTGACGTTTATTTTCTTTGTAGGAAAGTCTACTATTACTATATCTGCTAGATCATTAAACTAGTTTATTCATACATGTCAATTTATTTCGTGAAATTCTGATTCAACTTTATTGAAAAGTACGTGGCAATGCGGGTGGGAAATATATCCAATGCAGTTCATAAAAAAGCTAATAACAGAAAGAATCCCGCGGTGCGGCGTACTTTATTACAATAGAACGTTAGGGGGACGTAAACAAACCAGGCAGTCGTTCCATGTGAAACACTGGTACTCATCTGCATCCACCAATATAATTGTGTATGTGTATAGGCTAGACTGATGATTAGTCAATTAAATGACAACATAAAAACCTCTAAAAACATGCAAAAAAACTCTTCACTCCTCAAAATATTAGTATGTTTCGAAATTTTGTAGTTTTTTTCTCTGGTTTGTCCACCTCCCCCTAATGTCCTAAAACTATATGGCCACCGACTCGGTGTGGGGTGATGGGATGATCTGTATGTCAGCTGTACGGCGATGTTCGAAAGGTTCACGTCGCGCCACGGCCCGAGCCTCAAGGTGCTCGTCATGCATGCGCACGTCATCGCACACCAGACCTTCGCTATGAAGCTCTTGTATTGGTAAGTTGATTTCAACTCTATTTTGTTAGACTAAGGTTCAAATTTGAATGTTAAGGTTCAGTTTTGTATATTTTGAATGATCTTAATGAATATATTTTGTTTGCAGAAAATAAAATACTAGTTTTGGTTGAGAGGTTTTGATACTTGCAACTTTTAACTTTATGTTCCTAAAGTTAAGATTTAAAAACTATGTTTAAAAATGCGGGAGACGGCTAATTTGATGTCAACTTATACGCTGGAACACAGTCGCCACTCATAAATACTCCGTAATCAAGAGAATATACGAACCTGTTTTTAATTTTCATCAAAATCAGTTTAGACCATATTAATCAATCAATTTTTGATAATCTTAATTCCTTTTTGCTATTGAGAGATCAAAACTATCAAACCCTTTTTCTTAAATGAATATCACATACCTTTCTTTTGTGTAACCTTAACAAAATGATCACCAGGCTCCAAAACTTCGTAAGCCAAGAGCCGAGTCTTCGCCTAGCTACCAGCCAGGTGGCTCTGGGCGAGGAAGTGTGGGGTGCCGGCGCAGCCGTGGGCGGCGGGGGAGGGGTGGCGTGCGGCGTCATGCAAAACGACTCGCGCATGTGGAAGGCAGCCAGGACTGCATGGCATCGCCTACTCATCGCCACTACGTTGATGGACTATACTACTAAGAGGACCATGGCTATATTGTTCACTAAGAATTATGGTGTGTGTTGTGATGTTATCGATATCGATATTTGGTTTTTATTTAGTCTTAAACTGAATAAGAAATGTAATAAATTGTTACTCTTTTTATAATACTATATAGGTGTAAATTATGAAGAATAATCTTCATGAAAACGCAGTTTTTCTAATGTTTCTCACTGATATCTTTTATTCGACATCATAAGACAGTCTTGATATTTATGAATTTTACTAATTGGATGGGCCCTGTTCACCATGCTGGTAGTTTTTTTTTAATATATACGTTCATTTCCAGGTTCAATCCTCAAGGATTTTATCCGAGACGACCATGATCACTCGTTCTCGATCTCATCGCTATCGGTCCAGCTGTACACGACGCCGACGCTTGCGCATCACCTCATAGCTAAACACGACGCCTTGTTCGTCGTCATGAATACGTTCGTCAGCGAGTGTAATAGGCGGTGCAGTAATGTGAGTAGGACATTCAACTTTATTTGTAGAGAGTTAAGGTTCATTTTAGGATTGTTTTACTGTCTCATAGATTTTTTTATATATATAAGACTAGTTTTAATCTTCACGATTGCTATAGATGGATAAGCAACTTGTAAGTTTCAGTTTCCTCTCAGTATCTACATATTGTTTGTCAAACGTGTAACCTACCTACATCACAAAGTATAAGTACACCTAGATCTTCCAGTACAAGAGGACGTGCTTCGCCTGCACGGAATGTTTATATCCGTCCTTCATAATGGTCGATGAATAAAATGCATAGTATCTGAAATAATGCTTGAAATGCGACATCTCTAATTCGACCTTGAAAAAACGTACAGTCTTCGAGTGATTTCTCTTCAAAAACACACTGGCCCGTGCAAGTATACAATTTTAATGGACGACTTTTTATAATATCACGTAATTAAACATATCTTCTATCATTCTTTATCCACAGGGTCGTCTAGAATTCGACCGGTCCCACGTGCCGATAGCGTTCAAACGCGCCCAGTTCATCCTGTACGACGTGAAGTACCTCCTCAGCTCGGTGCCGGCCACCTTCGACGAGGATCTGCGCAAGGGGTTCATGCATGGCATCTCGCTGATGCTGAACCTGTTGGTCATGATGCAGGGGATGGACTCTGTTGTTCGACAGGTGAGGACTTAGCGAAGTATAATGTATTACACAGGTTCCAGAGAAAGTTCTAGAAAGTGATAGATAGTGTTAGAAATGTCCTGTTAGTCATGAATTATGATGCAGGGGATGGACTCTGTGGTTAGGCAGGTGAGGATGAGTATAAGGGGCAGTTTAACAGGTTCAGGGTACAAGTTCTATATAACTATCTCTCGTTGATGCCCAATCTTGTCATGATGCAGGGGATGGACTCTGTGGTTAGACAGGTGAGGACTTAGCGAAGTATAACTTGTTAGACAGGTTCCAGATAAAATTCGAAGTATCTGACAGTGTCGTAGAAATGTTTTTAATTGTGATTACTTTTCTATGGCATCATCTGGCAGATAGCTAACTAGAACTTTATCTGGAACCCGTTAAACTGCCTGTATGTGTCGTCTCACTTTGTGCCTGCTCTGTATGACGAGTCAAATACTGCGAGGATCGAAGTTGGTTTCTGGGCAGAAACTAGGGTTATTTTTGACGCCTTTCAGTACACTACTGAGGAAAGGTGGTCTATGGTGGAATTTAGAAAGCTTGAAAATTGTTTAGGCAATATGTGATTAGCAGAATGGTTACGCTTCCAATTACATCTTTGGTTGATTATTTTTACTACGCATGCGCGGACTTAATTAGTCAACAAGTATGTCACTTTTTGTTGCCTCTGAGGAGTAAATAAAATCAGTACCCGCGGTACTATTATCTAAATGTGACCAATGAACTATCTCTTCAATATTTTCATAATTTTTTTTTTGCAATCAAATTCACAAAAATGCCTTTTTTCTCCGCTAAGGTTGGCCAACACATGGAATACGAGCCCGAATGGGAGTCTGCGTTCAATCTCCACGTGAAGCTAGCCCACAGCATCACGCTGTCCTTGGAGTGGTGTGCGGCAGAGAAGACGCTCGCCACTGCGGTGTACCGCATGGCACTGCGCAAGCACAGCGAGACTTATACACCTCCCGCCAAAGTTGTACGGGGTAAGTTAAAATTAAATTATAGTGTACTACATATGTGCAGTTGACAGTTGTAAATTTTCAAACTAGCTCACCCTGCTATACATCTGTACAACCACACCTCCCGTTAAAGTTGTATGGGGTAAGTTAAAATTAGATTACAGTTTTCAAGGGATGGTACCGTAATTTGCCACAGTTCAGTCAGTACACATAAGTCAGTCAACCCTTGAAAATTTCCAGCTATTAACTGCACCAAAAGGGTCTTTTGTTGGCAAGAGATAACTGACTGACAGCAACTGCCAATTGCACGAAAAACAATGACCAAAAAACCTTTCAGCAAAACCACATCATTTTCATCTTTTCCTCGCGTCAGAAAGACAAATAGCGGTTACGCTGCTCACTTACTTGAATGTTTGTCGTTTTTATTTTCTAAAAACTTGTCCTTTCATTCGGATTTTCTATTTTTCAGTGTATTATACAGACAACACGAACACGCGGAAAAAAATAAGTAGCATGTTCTTACCTTTTTTGGTTCAGTTTACAGTTGTCGTCAGTCAGTACAAATAAGCCAGTCATCCATTGAAAACCGACAACTGTCAAGTGCACAAAAGATGCGGTCAGCGTCATCCTACTTCTTAATAATTTTCACCAAGAAAAAATTTTATTACTGCGTTGATGTGGACCGTCCATTTCAATCATCATAATTCATTCAATATTCCTTGTTACAGAACTAGGCAACCAAAGCGGGTCAGTGATACCATACGACGTATCGGTGGAGCCGGTGTCGATCCACCGGCCGCTGTCGCGCTACATAGCGGGGCTGCACCTGCTGCTGCACAAGCACGGCCTGTCGTACCACAGCCGCGAGTTCGACAGGCACGACCGCCCCAAGCCTACGCCGGCTGAACTTATTGGTAAGTCACCGGCTTCTTAGACCAGCTCGTGGCTAAGTCAAGCAACGCGCGGTTCGTTTGTAGATGGGTGACCAACTTGTCTTGACGAGTTTCGCAAGGCATGATTAATTGGTGGGTCCTGCCTGTAATTTGAACGTCTTTGGTAGCTTGACACATTAAATTGGTGGGTCCCGGCTGTCATTTAAACATCTTTGATAGCTTATTGGTAAATAACCAGCCTCTTACTAGCTCGTGGCTAAGTCTAAGCCACGCGGTTCCATCGATCATAAGGTTAAGCAACGCTTGCAACGAGTTCTTCCATGTTTCGAAGCCACGGTAAATTGGTGAGACCCGGCTGCATTTGAACATCTTTGGTAGCTTATTGTTAAGTAATTAGCTTTTTAGAAGAGTTCGTGGTTAAGTCTAAGCGACGTAGATCCATCAATCATAAGGTTAAGCAGCTGCGCTTGACAAGGTCTTCCGTGTTTCGCAAGGCGCGATAAATTGGTAGGTCTCGCCTGTTATTTGAACATCTTTGGTAGTCGGACGCCAGAAAGGCTGAAAATAAGTTTTGCCAAGGGATATTGGGTTGCTTGGATAACTGGACTGATTGACAGTTTTCTAGTCAAATGACAGACATTAAAAAACATAACCGTTCTTGGCACCACCAGGTAAAAAATACTGTTTGACTCTAGCTTAAGGACAGCTCATTTGATCTTCTTTTACAAACTCTATAATTTATCTCTCAATCCACAGAACCGGTCCTACAGACAATGGCTATGATAGGCCAGGTCCACGCAGGCATGTGGCGACGCAACGGCTTCGCGCTCATCAACCAGCTCTACTTCTACCAGAACGTCAAGTGCCGCGCCGAGATGTTGGACAGAGACGTCGTCATGCTGCAGGTGATTATACTCTGTCTAGTCTAGCCCGGTGATGATCTGCCTAGCCGCTTGGTAAAAGATTACACAGATGGTAATGTCCAGTGTTACTGGATTCAGTTGATTACCACTGTTTCACGTGGAGCGATCTGACCTACTATGTACTGTCAAAGTAGTGCAAATGACAGCCGCCTTTAACCTTTGGTCGATCGACCTGTGATCGACCTGACTTAGCAACGCGCTCCTCGAAAGATCGTTCACAATTTGTAATAAAAATACATACATCGGAATTGAGAACCGCCTCCTTTTTGGGAAGTCGGTTAAAGAACAGCAATTCGTGTAGTTTGGATCATTTAAAAAAGTACTCAAAATAATATTTAACAAACCAGTGTAATAAAATTATAATTGCTGAAATTTAATCTCCTATATTTTTATCGATAGATCGGCGCCTCTCTAATCGAGAGCAACGAGTTCATAATCCACGTGCTGAACAAGTTCAACCTGCTGGAGTGGGCGGCTCCCGACTTCGAGCAGCGCAGCATCGAGGACGACACCCTCAGGCATACCATCAGCATGCTGGAGGAGTTCCTCGGACTGCTTATTACGAGTAAATAATAATGGATATAAAGTTATTGTCGTCCAGATCGGTTTTCTGATTCCAGACTAGCTTCCGCCAGCGGTTTCACCCGCTTTCCCGTGGGAACTACTCCGCGCACCCGGATAAAAAGTAGCCTATAGCTTCCTCGATAAATGGGCTAGGTAACACTGAAAGAATTTTTCAAATCAGACCAGTAGTTCCTGAGATTAGCGCGTTCAAACAAACTCTTCAGCTTTATAATATTAGTATAGATAACAAGTCTTAGGTAGTAATTAAAAAGTAAAGCTTTTGTATATAAAAATAAACTACTCGATCTAGGATTCGACCAGAATGTTCCCTACTGGACTATTACCTAGTGTAGAGGTATGAGAGTAATAGGAGAATCCTCCGACCGGTCGGATGTTGTTTCCGGTGGGTCGCTGCCCGAGAGTATTGGTCTGGGTCATCTATATATATTAAACTTGCTGGTTTACTTTGCTTGCGCAATGCAGGATAGTGCTTCTTCCATTGTGTAGGTGGCGGAGTAGGTTATAATACCGCTGCACTAGTAATAATATTTGTTATTCTCTTCCAGTCTACGGTTCCCGGTACGTGCCCGGGGTGGGTGAGGTGACCAACGAGGAGCGCACCATGAAGGAGATCATACAGATGTTATGCGTCAAGCCCATGCCGCACTCGGAACTCAACAGGTTGGTCTAAGAATATAGTATTCTTGTTCTGAATTATTATTCTTTTTTTTTATTTTAGAATGTAAGAAAAGGATAATAGATTCTGAAGTAAGGTCCGGGGTCATTAGTGCACTAGCAATTTGCCGTCGTTCCTATTTTAGTCGTATAATAGGTGTTAGTGTAACCGGCGGATCCGTTGTGTTCAGGCAATGTATTACACTACAAAATTGCGAAGGTTTGAAAGTTGCTACTGCATTAATGTCCGCGACTATACATTTACAATTCTTTTCGGAAAGAAATTGACTTCTTGACGGTGAAACTAATATTTTATACTTCTTTCACATCATAATGATAACCCAGACAGTTCATAAATTGATAGTAACGTAACCTAGCGAAATTTAATCGATCATTTTGTAATATCTAATCGATTAGCAAAGAAAATGGGATCGCAATTACAGAATTTAAGATGGCCGCTCATCACCGATCGTAAAACGTCATTGTTGTTGTTGAGATTTCGGGTGTACCAGCTTTCATAATTAATTAATTAATCCCTTATTTTCCTCTCAGGTCATTACCCGAAGACCAGTTCCACGAAACAGGTTTAGAAGCCGTCATACACGAGGTGGCGGACTTCATAAAGCCGTCGGGAGGGAACAACCGCGGCGTGTACAAGCTCAAGCCGCACTTGTACGACGAATACGACACGTTCTTCTACCACTACACCCGGGAGGAACTCTCCAGGAGCGAGGAGGAACAGAGGACCAGGAGGAAGGCTGCTGGTGAGTGGAGGAAACATCCAAGATATCCAACTAGCTTCTGCCAGCGGTTTCACCCGCGTCCCGTGGGAACTGCTCGGCGCACCCGGATGAAAGGTAGCCTATAGCCTTCCTCGATAAATGAGCTATCTAACACTGAAAGAATTTTTCAAATCGGACCAGTAGTTCCTGAGATTAGCGCGTTCAAACGAACTCTTCAGCTTTATAATATTAAGTATAGATTTGGTCACTTTGAGGATTGAGTAACTATAAGGTGCTGCATAAAACCTACTACCTATGCTATAATTCTGGACATCTCATAGATTCTCAGAAATAAGAGAATTACGTGTAAATACGTGGTTTATTTCCATATATTTTGACCATTATTAAGAGAACTTGGGAAGAGCTAAGTTTTTGACGAGTGCTGTACTTCCGCATGGCTGTCTAAGTCACATGTTATGAGGAAAGAGAAAGATTATCATTCTCCCTCAGTTTTTGGGAAATCAGTTAAAAAGCGCATTTTAATTTTTGGGGTTATTATTTCTTTTAACTTAAAATTTTAATCGAGGTTATTCTATCAAGACTCGTCTCTATTCCAGGTCTACCAGAATGCTGTCCACCTCCCCCCCTGCCGAAGTTATCACCACCATTCCGTCTGCTAGCCAACCTGCTGCAGAGCGATTCAGTACACCATGTCCTGAAGACTGTTCTAGAACGAGCGTTGGACCTTAGGGCTAGGTCCTTCTCGGAGACTCAAGTGCATAAGGTGAGAGTGACATATAGAAATAGTGTTAAATGCATGTGAATGGGACTAAAAAATAAAGAGAGAAAAGAATATGGGTATAAAGTAAAATCCTAGGAGTGATCTCTCTTTTAGTTCGTGTTGGGTTGCCGTCTCATCGGGCTACGACAGTGTCCCTAACTTTCATAGATCGATAGGGTGTGCACCTGTGTCTGCGCAAATGCACCTGCGCAAATGCACCTGCGCAAAAATATGATCTGCGCAACTGGCAGATTTTTTTTGAGAGAACAGTAAATAAATGTCAAAATCCTATCTCTAGATAGCAAATCAACAGATAGATTGAATAGGAACGGCCGTAAACGATAGCGAACGCCTGACGGTCGTCAGTCGACATCGATATTATCGATCAATGGTAATGGTGCAGGACTTAGTATCGGCCACGGCGGTTGTTCTCTCCTAGGAGATCAGTCAGTAGGTCAACAGTCAACAGCGATGTGTATACTGATATTACCAAGAATTATTGTAACTTTTCTAATAACATAATAACTTGCAGGCCCTCCACCTGATGGGCTACGCGCTCCGCGACGAGGAGAGCGGCCACTACGAGTTCCTGCAGTTCGCGGAGAGTGCGGCCAGGGCTGGGCTGCTGCAGCTGCTGCAGAAGCTGGTCACCTCGCCCAGGGTCGACGCGCATCGACACCTCGCCAGATGGGTGCTCAATAAGATGAAGTAAGTACTACTATATATACAGTAGGTCAACATACCCGAATCTGTCAAATTTGACCAGTCAAACATAAAGTTTCCGCATGTTCAAAATTTGTTGAAGAAATTTGGTAAATTAGGTAGGTTGACGTGTTGACGTCTGCACCTCTATCATGAGTTTAATGTAATAGTATTTGTCGATACTCGATACCGTCTACGTAAATTCTTTATATGGCAATGGCACGGCTGAATAACTTTGTGAGTCTGAAATTGGTTACTATATCTTGGCTAATTCATTAGTGACACTCCCAAAGCCCACGCGGTTGAACGGACATGGTTGCTAGAAGGTTGATAGAAGATTGATTGATACTTATATTATTTTGAATAATATTATTTTTTGCCGTGTCGAAGTGGAAGTGTGTGAGCTGTAATTTTAACGAAATAGTGACGTGCTTATAAATAATGTAAGATCAAGATTAGGCAGTAACACTATATTCTGTTTTCAGGACACTATTAGGCCAAAACGACGAGAATGTCGGAGACGGCGAGAACATGGAGACCGACCAGGAAGAAAAACCTGCGTCTGATGAAGCCGCTGGTATGTTTCAAGACCTAAAGTTTGCACTAAGTGTAGGTTTGACTAATAGGGGCAATTTCACGGCTGGTTATCGTTAAATAGTCTAATGCAATCTACCCTAAACAAAAAACATATTACTATTTCGAGACAAATTGACGAAATTTTGCAAAGATTTTAACCCCTTCAAAAATATATGCCGCTTAGCTGAAGTGGGCAATTTGGGGACTCTAATGGTCATGGCACATTGTACCACCACGGTCACGGCACAGCAAATAACGTGTCATTTAAATTTGAACATTAAATTGTATGACATATTTCATAACAACGTGAGTTGTTAGATAGGAAACCGCGCGCTGACAGCCCGCCGTTGGCTTTTTTGTATTGACGTTATGAAATATATCATACGTCATACGATTTAACGTTCAAATTTAAATGACACGTTATTTGCTGTGCCGTGACCGTGCCAGTACAATGTGCCATGACCATAATTGTGTGGCCAAAAGCTGTAGCATCAATTAGCGGACTCTAAAGAGAACCGAAGTTTATATTCAGTATTTATTTATCATCTCTAGAAGCAGAAAAGGCTCGTCGCGCGAAGTTAGCCGCAGAACGTCGCGCCAAAGTGATGGCGCAGATGAAGACTCAGATGAACAACTTCATATCTAACAACGCCACGCTGTTTGAGGAGACTACTACTGAGGTAAATATACAAATATAACACTACCTTTATGTACTATCATATGTGCTACCTTATGTACTCTCTTGTGTACTACCTTATATACCTACTCCCTCGATGTAATCCCTTTTGTATTAACTTCGCTATGTAGTCCCTCTATACATATACTTATCTGTATACTTCCCCTGTGTACCCCCCTATAAACTTCCCTATGTACCGTCACAATATACTCCCCTTGTGTACTCCTCTAAATACTCTTCCCATGAATTTCCCTTTATACTTCGTTATTTACTCATCCTATGTACTCCTCCGATGTACATCGTCCGTATATTCTCTCTATGTACAGACAACAGCAGGTCGACGTATACGAATCTGTCAAATTTTACCATTCGAATATTAACCTTTCGCTGTTGTGATAAGGTTGATATACTATTGCAGAAATTTGATATGCTGTTGTCTGTACTTCCCTATATACTCGCCCCTATATTCTTCCTATGCATTCCTCCTATATACTTCACCTATAGATTCCTTCCATGTACTCCCCAATGTAGTCCTGTAAATAATGAGTGACACCTTGTATTTCCTCTCCAGGTGACGGCAGAGGAACAAGAGCTCAGGCCGCTATATTGCGGCGCGGCGCTAGGTGTGTGGGGCGGCGGCGTGCCTGAACCGCCGCGCGTCTGCATCATGTGCCAGGAAGAGGTGTGTAGCACGACCATGTACAAAAAAGATAAGAGCTCGTGGCTAATTCAAAGCCGCGCGGATCGATCGATCATAAAGTTAAGCAACGCTTGGCGTGGTCGGCCCGTGGATGGGTGACCATCTTCTCATAATGAGCTCTCCCGTGTTTCGGAAGGCATGATAATCCCGGCTGTCATTTGACCATCTTTGGCAGCCGTTACAAGTAGTCCAGATTCGCTGTTACATTTTATGTCACCACATTTTGTCCTACAGTTAATTCCAAACATAAAATTGTAGCTTTTTACCTGACAACAATTTTTCGTTTTCATATAAGGATTGATGTTTCTGACTACTTAGTTTGAAACTATTATTCTAGAGCTCAACCTTGCTGATATTTTCCACAGGCTAGAGTAGACATGCGCACAGAGCCGCTAGTCCTGGTCGCGTTCGTGCAACAATCGAGCGTGCTGTCCCGCCTCCGGCGCGGCGGGCAGGCGCGGCTGCCGGCGGGCTGGCGCGCGGGCTGGCTGCCGGCGGGGCTGGGCCTGCAGCCGCACGTNGGGCTGCTGCAGCTGCTGCAGAAGCTGGTCACCTCGCCCAGGGTCGACGCGCATCGACACCTCGCCAGATGGGTGCTCAATAAGATGAAGTAAGTACTACTATATATACAGTAGGTCAACATACCCGAATCTGTCAAATTTGACCAGTCAAACATAAAGTTTCCGCATGTTCAAAATTTGTTGAAGAAATTTGGTAAATTAGGTAGGTTGACGTGTTGACGTCTGCACCTCTATCATGAGTTTAATGTAATAGTATTTGTCGATACTCGATACCGTCTACGTAAATTCTTTATATGGCAATGGCACGGCTGAATAACTTTGTGAGTCTGAAATTGGTTACTATATCTTGGCTAATTCATTAGTGACACTCCCAAAGCCCACGCGGTTGAACGGACATGGTTGCTAGAAGGTTGATAGAAGATTGATTGATACTTATATTATTTTGAATAATATTATTTTTTGCCGTGTCGAAGTGGAAGTGTGTGAGCTGTAATTTTAACGAAATAGTGACGTGCTTATAAATAATGTAAGATCAAGATTAGGCAGTAACACTATATTCTGTTTTCAGGACACTATTAGGCCAAAACGACGAGAATGTCGGAGACGGCGAGAACATGGAGACCGACCAGGAAGAAAAACCTGCGTCCGATGAAGCCGCTGGTATGTTTCAAGACCTAAAGTTTGCACTAAGTGTAGGTTTGACTAATAGGGGCAATTTCACGGCTGGTTATCGTTAAATAGTCTAATGCAATCTACCCTAAACAAAAAACATATTACTATTTCGAGACAAATTGACGAAATTTTGCAAAGATTTTAACCCCTTCAAAAATATATGCCGCTTAGCTGAAGTGGACAATTTGGGGACTCTAATGGTCATGGCACATTGTACCACCACGGTCACGGCACAGCAAATAACGTGTCATTTAAATTTGAACATTAAATTGTATGACATATTTCATAACAACGTGAGTTGTTAGATAGGAAACCGCGCGCTGACAGCCCGCCGTTGGCTTTTTTGTATTGACGTTATGAAATATATCATACGTCATACGATTTAACGTTCAAATTTAAATGACACGTTATTTGCTGTGCCGTGACCGTGCCAGTACAATGTGCCATGACCATAATTGTGTGGCCAAAAGCTGTAGCATCAATTAGCGGACTCTAAAGAGAACCGAAGTTTATATTCAGCATTTATTTATCCTCTCTAGAAGCAGAGAAGGCTCGTCGCGCGAAGTTGGCCGCAGAACGTCGTGCCAAAGTGATGGCGCAGATGAAGACTCAGATGAACAACTTCATATCTAACAATGCCACGCTGTTTGAGGAGACTACTACTGAGGTAAATACGCACTACCTTTATGTACTTTTCTATGTGCTACCTTGTGTACTTTATTGTGTATTACCTTATATACCTACTCCCTCGATGTAATGCCTTATGTATTTATTCCCTATGTAGTCCCTCTATATACTTATCTGTATACTTCCCCTGTGTACACCCCTATATACTTCCCTATGTACTGTTACAATATATACCCTCCCTATATACTCCTCTAAATACTCTTCCCATGTATTTCCCTTTATACTTCGTTATTTACTCATCCTATCTACTTCCCCGATGTACACTGCCCGTGTATTCTCTCTATATACTTCCTTATATACTCGCCCCTATATACTTTCCTATGCATTCCTCCTATATACTCGCCCTACTTACTCCACCTATAGATTCCTTCTATGTACTCCTCAATGTAGTCCTGTAAATAATGAGTGACATCTTGTATTTCCTCTCCAGGTGACGGCAGAGGAACAAGAACTCCGGCCGCTATATTGCGGCGCGGCGCTAGGTGTGTGGGGAGGAGGTGTGCCTGAGCCGCCGCGCGTCTGCATCATGTGCCAGGAAGAGGTGTGTAGCACGACCATGTAACTCGCGTCAAACTTTATAGGTCTTACTACAAAAAAGATAAGAGCTCGTGGCTAAATCAAAGCCGCGCGGATCGATCGATCATAAAGTTAAGCAACGCTTGGCGTGGTCGGTCTGTGGATGGGTGACCATCTCGTCATAATGAGCTCTTCCGTGTTTCGGAAGGCATGATAATCCCGGCTGTCATTTGACCATCTTTGGCAGCCGTTACAAGTAGTCAGATTCGCTGTTAAATTTTATATCACAACATTTTGTCCTACAGTTAATTCCAAACATAAAATTGTAGCTTTTTACTTGACAACAATTTTTCGTTTTCATAAAAGAATTGATGTTTCTGACTACTTAGTTTGAAACTATTATTCGAGAGCTTAATTTTTCTAATATTTGTCTACAGGCTAGAGTAGACATGCGCACAGAGCCGCTAGTCCTGGTCGCGTTCGTGCAACAATCGAGCGTGCTGTCGCGGCTGCGGCGCGGCGGGCAGGCGCGGCTGCCGGCGGGCTGGCGCGCGGGCTGGCTGCCGGCGGGGCTGGGCCTGCAGCCGCACGTCTCCTCCTGCGGCCACGCGCTGCACGCCGCCTGCTGGAGGAACTACGTCGACAACGTGCAGGACAAGGAGAACAGGAGGTACGTGGATATTTTGCTGGTTATATTCATTTTTTTAGCTGGATGGATGGATGATCTCGTCAAGGTCGCCTGAAACATGTGCTAAAGTCCGTTCATTTGAAGTCAGTTGCTGAAAACCGAACAGAATGGTAAACTTTTGGGGGAGTGTCCCGAGTAACATTCAACCGTATAACAAAAAGCTATTAAAGATCTAGTAATCACTGATGATGATTCTAAGATAATTCTTCAGTGATCAATTTTGTTTGTGTGTGGAGAAAAAATTGCATAGAGGACAAAATTATAAAAAAATATTTTTTGTTATACCATCCTATTCAAATTTTACTCAAACTATACATGGTAAATATTTCTAAAAATTAAAATCTTTCGGTAACACTAATAAAAAAGTTCATTCAAAATTTTTACCAGACCCTACCGCGGCCGACAACCAGCAGCCTTCGACGTGGAAAAGAAGGNTGTGTGTGGACAGTTTTGTAGAGGACAAAATTATAAAAACATCATTATTGTAAATTAACCATCCTATTTAAATTTTACTCGAACCATACATAGAAGCCTTATTTTAAACCAACCAAATCTTCCAGCAACATTTACAAAATAAACCCCCTTTTTCAGACCCTACCGTGGCCGTCAACCAGCAGCCTTCGACGTGGAAAAGAAAGAATACCTGTGTCCCCTCTGCGAGCGCCTGTGCAACACCGCGCTCCCCCTCCTGCCCGCCCCCGCCATGCCGCCCGGCACGCCGCCCCCCCTCAGCAGCGACACCTACGCCGACTCCGTCAGCCTCATCCTCAAGCTCAAGCACCAGGTCAGCTCCGAGGCCCTCCACATCTGCACGGAGTTCTGCGAAGAAATGCACTGCCAGGCGAGAGCCAGGAGTGTGGGAGCCATGTCCTCAGACATGGAAGATGAGAACACGGATGAGACGGAAATCTATGTCTCAACACATGCTGAGAATCTCTTGAAGCCGGAGTTTTTGGTACATTTTGAAGGGGAGATCCCGCCGTATAATGATATGACTAAGGCTTTGATTGAGGATTTTGCTAATGTGAGTATGGTTTTTCTACTTGACATTTTGTATATTTTCAAAAAAGTTTTTTTTTATTTTCACTGTATAAGGAGTTAAACAAAGTAGTAATTATAACTTTTTGCTGAACGGATTTAAAATATTCAAGTGACCATACTATACTCTACTAAAATTGGAACCAAAATGACCAGTTGACCTTCCGTATAATTTATTTTAGCCAAGTTACACCCATCTCTGTTCAATTTCAATTTAATCTAAATTTTAAATTCTTCCTTCACAGATACTTCCAATCTCAGAATACGGAGGCATGGTATCAAGCGCCGCCCTCTACCGGTCAACTTCATACACAATTTTCAGCACCAACGCAGTCTTACAGGCCGAAAACCGGCCGTTATTAGGCGACCTACCCGCCAGACATAGGGACACTCTCCAAGCTCTAATCCGCCTAGCCGCTTCATTACCTGCCGTCTGGTCTTCGCCAAAACACCTGTCACACCATGCTTTAAGTACCTTGAACACTTTAGAAAGCACATCTCCCCTAACTCATGAACCTTTTGGTACTCTAGTTCCCCTAGTCCTGACAGCCCCCTCCCTCTTCTGCAAAGTTGCCGGCCCTGCCAGGCCTACCAACCTAGCCAAACAAATCACCCTCCAATGTTTCCGAGCAACATTAGCCAGAGCACTACTTGTAACGGACGTGACGTCATGCAAGAGCGAGCCAATGGAAGGCCAGGAGGACTTCAAAAACCCGGACTTAGAAAACCTCCTTCCATTCATGAAGGAATTGCGAAAAGGCGTCCTAGAAGAGGATTTGAATCCGGTAGAAGTTTGGCAGAATATTAAATCTCAATGCCATACTTTCTTGCGTTGTTGCTGCTTATTCTACCACTTCTTGAGTGACATTAGCGCCCCTACAGAGTTAACGGTTGTCGGCGGAGATACTTGGGAAAGTATGTGCGCGTATTTAGACATGCCGACGACCTTCAAAGATCTGGTAGACACCCCAACAGCTAAGAAGAAGATTACTGAATGGGTCGGTCTATCCACAGAATGGTTTAGCGGCGACATAGCCCCTCATATAGTCATTGAACCCAAAGAGCCGCCATCTTTAATACCTTTGCCAGAAGACTTTTCGGAGTTAATGAATCTAGTTTCGGAGTTCTCGTGTCCGAATTCGGAAAGGGAGGACAGTAAGAAGCCGACTATGTGTCTGGTCTGCGGCCAGATATTGTGCTCTCAGAGTTACTGCTGTCAAGCTGATATACCAAAGGTGAGTCCGTACTTGTTTGATATGGTTAGGATTATTTCTAAGAGCTCTTGGCTAAGTCAAAGCCGCATAGATCGCACGATCATAAGGTTAAGCAACGCTTGGCGCGGTTGGTCCCTGGATGGGTGACCATCTTGTCATAACGAGTTCTTCCTTGTTTCGGGAGGCACGATA
>NWSH02000613.1:11520872-11551676 GCA_002382865.2 Heliothis virescens | reverse complement strand
CTTCGGCGCGGCAACCCCCTCCACCTATGTCCGTCCCGGTACGCGACTCTCCGCACATTATGGCTGTCGCACGGGCTGCACGAGCGCATCGCCCGGGCCCTGGACACCAACGTGCTGGTGACCACCACCTGGCAGAACCTCTGATAGCGCGGGGCTCGCGCGCACGCCACCCTCGCGCTGCTGCACGACCTCGTGCGCGACGCCAGGGAGACCCCCTAGTGCTGCACCACCTGACACTTGCGTACCCAGGCCACAGGTAACCCCTAGCTCTTACTGCTAGTTCCTGTCACCCTGGATAATGTGTAATATAGGCGCCGCCACATAACTTGGTAAAGATTACAATGATAAAAGATAAAAAGTCATTTATTCAAAGTAGGCTGAAAATCAGCACTTTTTGAAGGTCAATCTTTGCAAAAGACAGCCCCCAAAATGCCCGCCCTTCACCACTTCCCATGTGTTTTTGCTGGGAAAAAGAAATGGTGGAACAAACTCCCTAGCAACACATTTCAAGAAGTAATTTTCAGAAGTAATTCTGCATCTTGTGCATTAAACTGTAGTAATTTGTATTCATGTCTCCTTGGAAAAATATGACCAGTTTTCATCTAATGAACCTTGCCAAGTTACGTGCCGGGAACTTCACACTTACTGGTTTCCTGGTCATATAATATTGATGGAATACGCATCTGTCATGGTGAAGTTGACGCAGCATAGGTGTGGCGTAGACGCGATGTTTTAGCGTTAAAACTATGAAGCTATTACCGAGCTGAGAAGTTTGCTCTCAAGCGCTTCTGTGTCTGAAACATAGTGTAGCTGCTTGTAGAAACGGTAGCTAAGTTCAATGTAAAAGCCAACATTTCGGCCTGCTACAGATTTGGTCGTTGTTAAGAAAATGATGAACACACGTTCAACAACAATGTTCTAAAGCACGTGTTGAACGTGTGTTTATCTTTTTTGCAGTAATAATACCCTTTGAGTTCGAATATTTGTTGAATTTGTGAATAAACACCATTTATTCGAATCGAAATTGATTTGAATCCGCTACCAACATTTATTTAATCACGATATTAACTACGTAGAAAGCAAGTTAGCCTCGAAGTCTCATGTTTCCCAAATTTTGGGCAGTAAGCACCGGTGTTGAAGTGTTATAAAATAGTGTTCATTTTGGCACAAAGACAATCTAGTTGTAATCACTGTGATTTTCTTTTAAATATGTGTTTTAATACTAACCAAATGTTTCGATATAGATCTAAACTTAAAATTCTAATGAGTTATCAACCCTTTTATTCATAAGATTTAGATTTTTAATACCATATTAATCGGGTCACGGAAAAAGCAGCTTAATTTTACCCGACTTCAAAAAGAAGGAGGTTTTAAATTTCGGTAATAATCTGTCAGATAGTAAGAATTTGAGATTTTGCTCAATACGATTCATATTCCTTACGGAGAATAAAAAGGCTTTTTGTTATATAACATTCTTATGAATAAAGGGGTGTTCAGAATATCTGTCGTCATCAAAAAGGGCGTAACTATTCGTAATACAAGATGTACTTACGCCCTTTTGCAATAGACGTTAAAAATGTGAATGTGATTCTGTTTTTAATCAGGTATCCCGATCCATAGATTATTATATATAGTTTTATATTTAAACGTTAATTTTGGCACATTTAATTGTAAACAATGTTTTTATTCATTTTGCTTTATGTCATTCTCATTGTAATTGTACTATGTATTTTTAAATAATGTAAAAATATTCCCAAAAGTAGAAGTCGGTAAAGTTTGAGTGTTTCCTTTCGTAATTTCCGAATGAGTCGTTCATTTAAAGAATGTTTGTGTTTTTAAAGATTGCACTAAATTAATATACTGGTTTAAAATACTCTGCATATTATTCGAATATCGTAAAAAGATGAACTTTATGGTACCAATTATCCATTTTTTCTCACACAAACATAAGTATAGATAACTTCAATCAGATATTTAAATCAATCTAAACTTTGATTGAATTGACTTCTACTATCCTTGCCCATTTATTCAACACATTTACACATCTATGCCACTATTAACTATAAACATTATCATAATTTAGTTCCTAATTGCATATAACAAACAACATTTCAATGGCCTGTCCCACCACTTTTGGATATTATTCTATCAGCCAGAGAACCAAAAGTGGTGGAAACAAGGTCTAAATCTTAGTGCAATCATATATTATGTCGTGTTTCGCGTGTTTCCCGTAATTTTAGCTAGGTCTATACAAATTTAAAGTTTTAGTTTTCTCTATTATTGCTAGTGTCAACTTATTCCTAACACGATTCACGTAAATGTTTCGTAGCATAGATATTTTCAAAGATATTCAAATACAGCCACTAGGAGTTCAGAAATGTAGGATGATTCTGCCCTAATCATTTCTTAGGCTATATTATAACAAAGAATTATCGATTAAACATCTAACGTACAAGATTATGGAATTTTGAGATTAATGATGGGTGTAGCTACTATTATAATTTGCTAGAATTTTCTCGGATTTTTTTTGAGTTTAAGTCGTGTTTTAGAAATAGACTTGACTCGAAATTTTCGGAATAAAACCTAGTGATTTATGATGTTGAAGTAACTTTGACTTTGCTGTGTAAACACAACGCTTTGCCGTGTTTGTATATATTTTTGTGATATATTAAATCTGTATGTTTAGCTCCCAGCCCGTAGGACAGCTTTCAAGGAAAGAATTACGATGATAGGAATATGATGGCTAGATGTCTATGCGACGGTCTCTCTGCCTATGGGCGGAATATATAGACAGTTTCATATACTAATATTTAATATCGACGTGCAATATTGTTCATTAATTAGTGGGTGTTATGTGTGTTGATTTGTAATCACATCTCTTAACATATAAGCATTTTTCGATAAAATACTTGGAAAATGTGTAGCTAGATAATAAATCTATTATGTCTAATCCTTGAAACCATTTCGAAAGCTTTCGGCTTTTAATTAAGAGATATTTGTAATCGCATAAAATAATGTTACAAATCAAGACACTGCGTATTTGTTGCCAAATTGGAAATACTCGAATTTTTATTATAGGACTTGCCAAAGACTTTTATGTAATAAAAATGGTTAAGTTTATTTTTAATTGTTTCAGATTGTAAATTATATTGACACCCTTTACGAAAAGTCTTATTAACAGTTTTTATGTATCATCATTATTTGAATATATTTTTACAATGTATTACAATTAATAGAAACTGATGGTATACCTTTTGGCAATAAATATGCTAATCTTTTAGATGTTAAATCCCAATATATGTCGCCGATATATTTCGTGTGTGGCAACACCGAGTAATACGTTATTTATATAGTATTACAGTATGTCGCAGCTGGTTCCTAGTGTAGGGGACTCCGTGTATGGTTGTAACTCACGGCGAACGCTGTCTATGTTCTCTTATTAATTAAATTAATATAACTGAAATGAAATTATTTGGTTGGTTTTATTTTAATTCTACTACTAATAGGTTAATTACCCTTTGAATCCTAGTCCAATTCTATTTATGATATTCACATTTACTGGTAATACGTATTCTCTATACTAATATNGGTTTTATTTTAATTCTACTACGTAATAGGTTAGTTACCCTTTGAATCCTAGTCCAATTATATTTATGCTATTCACATTTACTGGTAATACGTATTCTCTATACCAATATAATAAAGAGGAAACTTTGTTTGTTTGTCTGTTTGTACCCCGGCTCCGAAACTACTGAAACAATTTGAAAAATTCTTTCACTGTTGGTAAGAGAGACTATCCCAAGTAACATACACTATATTATAAACGGGAACGGGAAGAAGTTCCAATACGACGCGAGTGAAACCGCGGAGAAACAGTTAGTTTCAAATAGAACTGCATGCACAAATCCTATCCAACTAATATTTAATTATAAATGCGCAAGTTTGCGAGGATGTATGTATGTATGTTTGTTACTCTTTCACACAAAAACTATTGGACGGATTCTGATGAAACTTGGCAGTAATATACATCAGAATAATATATATAGGTTACTTTTTATACGGCTCCAGGAAGTAATGCCCCCGAAAACCGCTGGCGGAAGCTAGTAAAAAATAAAATTCAAATTTCAAAAAGTATGTTTGACCCCGACGTGATTTGAACACGCAACCTTCTGATCTGGAGTCAGACGCGCTACCGTTGCGCCACGGAGTCGATGCATCTAAGATTGAAATTGCCATTCAGTTTACATAAATAATTTTTTACTCAACTGTGCGCAAAAAAGGCAAGGTAATCATGTTTATCAGCCAGTGAATATGGGTTAGGGTTTGGGCTTCATTTAAACCTTACAGAGCATGGGCCGACTTTCATAATTGTTTCATAATTTTTAGTCTTATCTTTCAGGAATATAAAGTTTAGTGTCTAGTATAGATTTGGTAGTCGTTTTGTCAATATTAACTAATTTATTGTAACTTTCAAGTACTTACTGAGTTTTATAGTGAATTGTTGTGAGTTGTGGTGTGAATTTGTAAACAGGAGATAATTTTATTGCTTTACAATTAATAACTGGCAGACATGCTAATTGCGTTGTTTTGTCTGAAGCTTATCTTAAAATAATAAATATTATATTGGTAGGCACGTATCCAACAAAGCAGTGTGGAGCGAAGAAGTTTATTTAATTTTTGTTACACCATAAATACCTTTAGCCAATTCTATCGTATGTACGTACAACCTGTACCGTACCTCAATCTGTTTCTTCAGTAGACATTCTACTTTATCACAACAGTGGAAGGTTAATGTTCGAGCGGTAAAATTTGTCAGATTCGGGTAGGTTGACCTGCTGTCGTCTGTACATTACCATCAAGGGGAAAACCAAGAAATGAAAGACAAAATAACAACATAAAACGATTTATTAATATCTCAATGATTTCACGTTCTCCGTCTAATACTTAAACTGCTAATCTTATATAAAAATAAATTAAGTATTACACAATTTCATCATTTTCACACACAATATTAAAATTCACAGGTTTTTTAATGTTTTCATATCCTTACATAATCGACCGGTCTACAGTTTTATAAGGCCTGAAATACATTGTTTTCTTGTTAATCCACAGCACATATCGAACGCTATCATTATAGACTGACCTTAGCTTGGATGCCCTGAAAAAACACTGAACTAGGAAGCTAGCGAGTAAGAGAAATATAGTTTATAAATTATAGGTTGTTAAAAAGTAAATATCCATAAAAAACATAAAGAAATAAAATTCATTTACTGTTATTTATTAGATCTTTTGGTAGTTTGGCTGGTCAGTCTACTAAGGCCCCAAGTACACCGACAACATTGATATCAGTTTCCTCAAAGCAACTGTTTCATGCGAATGTTCACGTTTAATTTTCGGGCAGCAAAAAATGACTTTGTTTTTCATACAAATATTTGAATAACAAAGTTATAATTTGCGGTTACGCAAGTTTATTGTATGGTATACCCCCGTTAATATTTTATTGCTTATTATTTGTTGTTATAGCGGCAACGGAAATACATCATTTGTGAAAATTTCAGCTTTCTAGCTATCACGGTTTGTGAGATACAGCCCGGAGACAGACAGACAGACAACGTAATCTTAGTAATAGGGTCCCGTTTTACCCTTTGGGTACGGAACCCTAAAAATGGACGTTATGTTGTCGGCTACTTAAGACCCAAATAGCGTGTAACATAATTCCTCACCCATACTTTCATTAATTTAATCGAATAATCTGAATACAAAGGTAAAAATATTGAACATTGATTTAATAGACGACAAAATATGTAAGATAAAATACTGTTACGCTATATAAAACTTTATAATTTACTTATACTTGACTTACATTACCACCACGAATAGTTTATTGCAATTTTAACACTATTACTATTGGCACAAGGTTCGTTTTACCAAATCTTATTCGATGTTGGAAGTTTCGAAGTTTTGGTGTTTTGCTACATTTCTAGTCATTCTCCTCAAGGGGAAAGACAGAAACTATCAATAAAATACCATTTTTTCAATTAATTTTATGTGATAAGAGAGCAATGTTATGAGGAGACCAAACAACCATCTGTCTAAGCAAGGTCTGACGTAGCAAGCGCATGGGAAAAGACGGCCGGGCCGCCCCCGTACCACCTGGAGGCGCTCAGTTGAGACAGAGGCTGCCTCAAATGCTCTCGGCTGGGAGGACATCGAACTTGCTGCTCAAGATCGAAAGGAGTGGAAAAATCTTCCGCGAGCCCTATGTCCCTGATGAGGAATAACAGGACGACATCATCATCATTGCCATCAATTGGGTACAATTTCAAATTCTCCAAACTATTACTATATTTGAACATTCCTAGATTTATGATAGTTAAATTAGGTCTCTATTCTCACCAGGAGCAATAAACCTATGGGACAGTAGTATACTTCATAATATATACCTACAATTGATTTTGGCCAAATTAACCAAGTAGAGAAAACGCTGAATGAATAAATTAATACATTACATAATTTCTTAGTATAGCCTCTGTATAATATAAAATATTATGTTAGAAGACGAAATCAAAGCCACACTGTTATACTCGAAACTTTTTTGAAAATAATATTGCACGTATCGTTGTTGCAATGTTCACATAACATGCAAATTAAATAGGTAAGTATGCAATTTTAAAATAGTATAAAGGATTTAGCAGACAAATAAATGGAATGATTGACGTAATAATATATTAACTCTAGCGTAGACACAACCAATACAAGCAGCGTAAAAAAACAAATATTATACTCTCTATACAAAATTACAGTTATCATACAAGATGCCATAACTAAACGCATAATATAATGCAAAATATAACGCAACTGCCCATAAAATCAGAATAAAACATATTTTCTCAAAATCTTCATACAAAAGCAACTAATGGAATAAATAAAATTAAAATTAAACCAACAAATTATCTCATATTTCAAGCTATGATCTTACAAACATGTTATCGAATTTGACACCTTCATTTACAAAGGTCTAAGTAAATATTATGTCGTGGCAATTGGTCATGGATGCTAGACGGAATAGTTTAGTGTACAGACGTCAGCAGGGCAACCTACCCGAATCTGTCAAATTTTACCAAACGAACATTAACCTTCCACTATTGTTATAAGGTTGAAAATTGCAGAAATTTGACAGATTGGGTTAGGTTGCTGTCCGTCTGTGAATTGCGTCGTAGTGACTTTGTATGAGGGCAGTTTAGCTGCATAGACAGCTGTCGTTGGAGTTCGTGTGGCGTTTCTGTCGCTGAAGGTTTACCACTCCTGGGCCCTGCTCTCCCTGGGGACAGAAATGTTTAGTTAATTATGGTGATGATTATTAGTTTAACTTTTCCTTTGGTTTTACTCCCGGCCACCGTAGGCGCGGGTCTGGGAGCGGTCTAGCGACGACAGGCCCGTGTCGGCGACGCGCGTTGTTCCACGCGCTCCTCAAAGAGAGTCAGGAAACCCACAAGGGGCCCACTACGGCCAGAGCCTGTCGGGGCTGCGGGTTGTTCGAAAGAGTTAGCTTGTCTCTGGCAAAGGACTTCAGAAGGAATACGCTGGGTTTTATTCAGTAAAAGTCTGACACTCCAACTGCACCCACAGCGGGAGGAGTTATTTGAAGTTACCTCACAAAAAAGGAGTACTTATATGATGAAATTTAACTATTAATAAAAGAGCCTTACCTCAACGCTGACGACCCTCAGAGGCTGTTTGGAGTACAGTTTGTGTGCCAGCGTCATGAATATTGACTCCACGTTGTCGCACTCCGAGTCTAGAAGCGCTGAAGTCTCAAACAGCTGGAAATTAATAAGGATTTAATCAACTTCATGTAGCTTTCGGGTAACGAGAGGTAAGGTCGGGACTCCACTCGTCGGGTAAAGTCAAAATCATTTCTTGAATGTAGGCCAGTAAAATGAGAAATTTTTCACGTCAATTATATTGGAGGAGCACCTCAAAAACTAGGCTAATTAAATTAGCACTTTTTCACACGTTAATTACATTGGTCAGGAACCCCAAAAACGCCCCTCTTTTTACCAATTCCTAGTGTTATGGTGGGATGAAGAAATGGTGATGAACAAACTTCCCAGCAACACAGTTGTCTATTACAATATTTATTATTTTACGCGGGGCGGTGAAGTTTATAAACAACCAATAGAATTTCGTTTATAAAAAGGTCTTGGCACCGCCCACTCCTTCTCCAGTTTGGTTGAGTTTGGGCCTCATACAGTGGTCATGTGATATTCTTTCAACTGGGCATAAATAGCTACAGCCAATAATTTTTCAGTCTCTCTCATTCTGCAAATATATCCATAAGAACGCAACGCGGTATGTTATTAGCGATATACGCATATTTCAGATAATATGAGTAGTATATTGCCACGACATAATATAAATATGAGTAATATCACTGACTCACGGTTGTACGAACAGACTTGCAAATGTCCTTGTCAAGGCTACTGATAAACTAGATAATACTACACATCCTAGGTCCGTACACTTTTCATTACACATCAATAACGATTGTATAAATGTAGTGTTACTTTTACTTGTTTGGTTTGTGGCTGATCTCGGACACTACAGTACCTTCACCTTTCGTCATGGCAGCTTTGACAAATAGATCCTATTATTTTTATATATTTTTTCAACAGGAGCTCTCAACTCACAGATGCGTCTGTTATTCGCCGAGTTTGTCTCGTCGATCGATCCTACGGTTAAGCCACGCGTGGTTGTTGTGCGGATGGGTGACCATCTTATCATCAAGATTTCCTCCTCAGCTGCATCCAGTTAAAATTAGACTGGAAACTGAAAAAGCTTGAGCCCTTGAGCTCAGCTGAACAGCTAGTAATACTAATTATATCTATACTTACAGGCATCCCATATTTATCAGCCAGCCTCTGAGCGTAGGTGGTGGCTAGCCGGGACTCCGGAGTGCCGCAGTCGCACTTGTTCCCCACCAGGACTCTCGGCGCCCGCATCAGGCCGTGTGACTCCACTTCTTGCATCCAACTGGCAATTGACTGAGAAACAAGAGAAATATAGTCTAGATATATGATACATAACATATCTTGTGAAAACTTAACAGTATAGGTGTATGTCTATACTTATAAAACAAAGTCCCCGGCTGCATCTGTCTGTCTGTCTGTTCACGATAAACTTAAAAATTGCTGCACCAATTTTCAAGCCGTTTGCACTGGATAGCATGATTGTCGAGGAAGATTTCGAGTGCAGGAAGAAGTTATCCTGGGATGCAGGCAAACCCACAGGAAAACAGCTGGTTTGTTGGTGTCTATTTTAAGGGTATTGAAAACTTGACCATTATCGCTAAAATGCCGCATTGATCACCGGTGTAGCATCAGGTCATATCACTAACCAAGTGCAGGGGTGTGTTTACACTAAACTGCTGAATGCTCATTCTACCTGTGTCGGATTTTTTTGAGAGGAAACATTGAAAGAAAATTACATGATGAAAATGTTGAGAAAGAATTGCCTGGTGCCTTATTATTTGTTCTAAATACACCCTCACATTTCAGAATTCTTACAAATTATTGCTATATTTTGATTTTGATAATATATACTGTGAAAATGTGTAAAGATAATCTTACATGAAATGACTCAGGTTTGGTGACATCATAAACTATGACGACAGCGTGGACGTTCCTGTAGTAGTGCTGCACCATAGACTTGCGGAACCTCTCCTGTCCTGCCGTGTCCCATAGCTGCAGCTGGAATTAATATAACATCACTTATTTATTTCTTTATCTATACAATGTTATTTATTTTAGCACTTAGTTAAAATACATTTTTCTGTACATATTTACAAATAACTTACTATCTAATACATATAAAATAAAAATTAAAATATGGCATCAAAAAACTCCTCTTCATAGCTGCCCACTGGAAGCGTACCCAAGAGGCTGGCAGCATTGCCACGTTGGATGGCAATGCTTATTTTTTGTCCAAAGTAGAAACCAGCCCTTGGGTCGCTTGAAGTGTCAGCAAGCCGCTTGGCTAAATCTTTAAAAACGAGGTGAGCACTTGGACCCCACGGCCCGAGAGTTTCAATCCCAAACTAATATTTTAAAGGTATTTGAAAAATTCTTTCGGTGCTAGATAACCCATTTACTTATCAAAGAAAGCTTTTTTTTTTCAGTTTACTTTTTATTCAGGTGCACAGAGTTATTCCAATGGAATAACGAAACTGCTGATAGATAAGAATATTATTTAGTTTACATATTGATACAAATTAAATTAAACCATTTTTTATTAGACTACTGCTTTTCTTTAATAACAAGATAAAATATTGATAAATAAGACTATGGTATTAACATAGAACTTTTGTGTATGAACAAAGAAATACTCCGTGGATACCGCATAAAAAAATAATCAGTTTACGCCTCCTGTTTCAAAGGTTGCTAACGGTACCCCACAGACATAGAACATTTATTTAGACGCAAGAAAATTATAATTTACCTTGAATGTATAATGTTATTAGTTACCTTTATGTCTTCGCCGCTAATTTTAATGTTCCTTTCTCTAAAATCAACACCGATTGTAGCCTCAGATTTATCTAAAAACTGTCCTTCGCAAAACCGATAAGTTAGACACGTTTTGCCTACGCCTGAATCACCTAACACGATTATTTTAAACACTTTCTTCTGTTTTAACCCTGGTATCTGATTTGGGGCATCCGACATTGTCTTGGTAATCGGAAATTTACGATAATAAGACTAATATTTCATATAAATTCTAAACATCAATAATATTATGATACATTGTTTGCACTTTGCGTTATCAGTAGCGGCTGGTCTACTAATAATCCGTACAAATTCAAATGTTACGTTACTTCTGTCATCTGTGTCTAAGTTTGTATGCGTTAAAGAGAGACAAGTAGATTTCTACGTATAATTCTAATTTGGCTGGTTTAAACAAAATCCAGAGATAATAAATATTGAAGGTANTGTTTGCACTTTGCGTTATCAGTAGCGGCTGGTCTAATAACAATCCGTACAAATTCAAATGTTGCGTTACTTCTGTCACAAGCATCTAAGTTTGTATGCGTTAAAGAGAGACAAGTAGATTTCTACATATAATTCTAATTTGGCTGGTTTAAACACAATCCAGAGATAATAAATATTGAAGGTATAAATAAAAATGTTGCCATAATCATCTTTTTGTGCTCCATTATGGTAGAAAAAAGTTTGAATCTGGGGTTAACTGCAGAGCTTTTAATTATGGGGCACGACACGATGGTGGCGGTAAGTCCTCCCTTCTTTGAAGAGTAGCTCACGTCACCCTCATCTTCTGCGTCTTTCGAAGTGCTGTTTTCAGCCTACTTTGAATAAATGCTTTTTGATTTTGATTTTGATTTTGACGCAGGTTGTTTCGTGAGGTACTTGTATCGGATCGGGCGCTCGGGTATCACCATTGTGCGGAAAGCTCACAGAACAGGGTAGAGCAGAAGGTGGAAGTGTGCCCCGCTTGGAAAGGATGCCGCCGTAGAGGCAATTGGCCGCGCCAATTTCATGCACCTGGTCTTTGTTCAAGCCACAATAGAGAAGGAGGTGGCGGAGTGATTGAGAATTTGCACCTCTCATCCCAGCTGCCGCGGTCTAATAATCTTTTTTATAGAAAAAATCACTCTTTCTTACCAACACTACTATTATCTCATTGGTAAATTAGTTGCATAGCACGACTTCTATAATTTTTTTTTGCTGAAATCGGTCTATGGATTTGAAAATCTTTTCGAAAGCAGCTCGGAGTCCTGGATCGTGAGCGTCACCCATACATCGGAGAACACATAGATAAATATTCTGCTGTGCCTGATCCCGTCGGATTTCTACTCCATAAGGCTATGAAGGAGGGAATAGAGAGTACATACATGTATTGTGTTTTAGTTAATGCTTGTGCACGTGCAGTTGGTCTTATACGAGACTGAGAACAGCCCCCTTGACTGCATACCAGCTTGAACGCCATTATTACTGTAACTTTTTTATTTTTTCGGAATAGAAAAGCATTTAGCATTTATTTAAGTAGTAGCCACTTCTCTTCCCGTGGCTAACATTTTAAAAGTGTTATCAATAATGACTCCTTTCTCATGATTCATAACCGAATGGTAGTAATTTTATACACTTACATGGTAATAAAAAACAGTAGAAAATTATTCTAGTAGTTTTTTTAGAAATGTCGGATGGACGAGCGATGGGCCGCGGCCAGTGACGTTTATTATCAGAAATTATTTTAAAATATACAATTTAGGGCGTATTTGTACATTCACAACTAGTTTTATAGTGGATGACCTTATCCGAAATAAAGTTTGTTTGAAAACCGGTGTCATATTAAGGATTTGTGCCCATAACCTCTTCGTCTGGACAATCTATAATCTTTCTCGTCGTAATTAAAGCTAAAAATTCTTTAGCTCGCGATAAATGAAAGTGTTGTTTACATTCCGTGAAGTGTATGGTGTGCGAATTCTACGCGTTGTGTGTACGAAACTATCGGTGATCAGTTCAGTGAAGTAAAAATGTGCAAACGAGTAGCTTTGTGTTTAAAATGTGTATAAATTCGTGTAATCCAATTACAAAGTGTATTTGTTGTATTTGTGCTGGAATGTTGCCGTAGGAGTGCAATGTCCAGGCTTGTGGACTACTTCGTAATTGTGGGCTTTGACCACGAGAAGGAGAGTAAGTAAAATGCTATTCATATTTCTGTTACCTTCGTGTTTAATTATTCTATTCACGTATTTTCTACGGACGTATGTGGCGCGAAAAACTAACAGGTTTAAAAGCTACGCGTAGACTAAGCAACAGGCTGAATACTTGATGACCTTTGCTCGAAATTATGATAATTATTAATAAATATCATTAGCTTGATAAACAAAAAAGTGTACAAACAAATACACATTGCTTAATATTTATTACCTTAACCATTATTGAGTGAAGTTAAACTTACAGATTTTTAGGATACAATAATTTAAAAATATTCTTACTTCATAAAGATAAAAGAAAAAATATTGTAATCACTTCAAAGTTGCAAGTACTTATGTACCATAGACATTAAAAGCATTTTGTCTAAAAACAATTTCGAATTAATTCCATATCAATTTTACATGCAAATTGCCCGTTTTGAAAGAGATTAATTATTGCATGCTGTTGTGGTGTATTAATTTATGTGAATTATTTAACTCAAATTATACATAATTTGTGTACAATTTTGTTCTCTCTTAAATCTTGTATAATTGTGTGAAAGCTTTTCCATAGAAACATGTAATTAAGGCCCATAAACATCAGTTTTCATAAAACAGTTGTTTACTGTGACTTTTCACATTCCATTTTCAAACTAAACAGATGTGTTAATAAGAAAAACGGGTGTATAAGTTGCTGGTAAAAAAGGACCAAAGTATCTGTTTTCATTTTTTTTTCTAATTGCAAACTCTATTTCAATTTCCTTGTCCTTTGACTGATTTTCAGAAATAATATTTGTATAAAACTGGTTTAATTTAAAAAAAAAAATCATTTTTTCTTTATAAGAGATTCATCTAAATATGGCTAATGTATCAATCATGACCTTCTTATTTAAGCAAAACTTGAAATACAGCTAATATTTCAAGGCACTCTAGGTAGTTTAGGTCATCAAAATGCACAAACAATATGTTTAAAATATCTAGCTGCATCAGATTTAAGGAAGTTTTAAGTTGCATCTAAATATTTACCTATGTATATTTTTAAGAGCTAAGTAATCCAATGGCAATAATTTATCATTCATACTAACTTCTTAGGATCAATATTTTAATTAAAGTATGGTTTATGGATGAACAGTAATTATCACTTTGTTCCAATTGTGTCTAATTCAGGCCAAGAATTATGCTAACAAGTAGCAAAATAAAATGTCTTGATATTAATTGAGTCAAATGATTTCCTGTAATAATTTTAGAACTTATAACGTTATTCAATCATCATTTCCTACCAAATAATTATCTAAAAGAAATTATCCATTGTCTCTAACAGTTGTTCCAGATTTATTATGATACTAGCTATTCCCTGTGGTTCCACCCACATCTCGAGGTCACACCAAGGTCCCGAGGTCACATTCCGCATCTTGAATCCAGATAGAGTAAAGCCAAGCCCAAGCCAGAAAGCCCAGCAAAAATGTTCTTTGTTGTTATTGGAATTCATACAGACAGGAGATTTTCAAAATAATAATAACTACCAATCTTGATGAACATTAAAAACATAACAAAAGAGGCCCCTATGCAGCAATTAACTATACATTATAATATAATGAGTCAACAAGTTCATTGACAGAGCAGTGCATATCTATGCCCAGTTTCATAGCGATGAGCTATGTGCCAGTAACATGTTCTTGTTTTAAATAGGTTTTAGTTCCTTGTTTGTGGAATGTTTGCGGATAGGAATATTCGTTGCGCTTTAGTCGAAGATTTATTAGCGATTAATTATGTGGTAATATTGTAGGCGGATTGTATATGGAGTAAAGTTCTCAAAATGTATGATTTACTATTTTGTATGAAATACCTTGGATATTTTAAATACTTTTACAGGGTTAAATGGTTCATCTCAATGTTTATTTCTTGTATAAGATTATTGGAATTGCTTGCTGCAATAATTTACTTAAAACTTAGAGTTAAGTTCCGGGTAACCTACTACCCATGCTTAACAAAATTCAATTCAGTTAATAGGTATACTGCATCACTGTTTAGGTTTAGGTGTTACGTCAGATCAGTTAGCGTGCTAATAAATGATTACCTAATGTTGCGCGAATCGTTTTGGAAATGAATAAACTTTGTTTATCAAGAGCGTTAATTAGGCTGGATTCACACTGGACCAATATTTAATAATATTGCGGGCGGTGTTGCCCTAGAAAGAAGCTCTACATTTTTTTTAAAGTATGCATTGTATGGACAATGTACCTACCTACATGATATTTTGTTTATTTTTTTTCACTAATTTGATGCATAGTTAGTAGATAATATATGTATGTAGAAATGTTATTATTACTATGCACCAACTCATTGTGTGATTCTTAACCAGATAAATCTAGTTGCTAAAACAATAGAGCAGCAACAACGAAAAAAGCCCATCAATTCTTGCAATTCCACAAATGCTAACAGCGTTGCAATTGCAACTGACCGCTTCAGTGTGCACCAGCCTTTACTTTGAAGTTAGAATAAATTTCTCGGACGCGCATCTGAATTGGTGTCTAATTCATTCGGCCTTGTACGATGATACATTAAATAGCCAGAACTGATCTTCGTATTGATTTATTTACTGGACTATGGCGCGACTTGCTCGTGTTTAATGTTCATAAAAGACAATAAAAATTAACAAATGGCGGTTCTGTTATCATGGAAAAATAGGCTTTGATAAATTACATGTGTAGAGACACATTATAATACAAGTTAGAGTAAAATTGCTTATTAGCCTTTTTTATGTAGGTTAGATTGTAATTAATTAATAAGACCTTTGTTCTTAATACAGTATAAAAAATAAATGTGTAGAGACCACAGCAGGTCGACCTACTACCCGAATCTTTCTACTATTGATGATATATTCTATTGCCCGCTTTTGTGACCTTAGTATATCCTTACAAGGCTCAAATCTTCGGAAAAAGTGCAAGCTGGTTACTTCACAAATGATTTTTAGGGTAGCGTTCAAAATTAGCCTCAAGAGACCAGTCATACGTAATGATGAATTCATTGAACACGTAATAGTTTCCTCACACATTTTCCTGTACATGCAGCTATTATTAAAAAATACCGAATTAGCACTCGCCCGCATACCTACTTTACTTTTAGTTTTATTTTAATTTGCACGGTTGACCAAAGTATAGTCTGCAACAAATGACGTTTTTCCCTTAGTTTTTATATATTCCAGTAAAACTAAACGGCAATTTTAATACTATGTACTTTTTAGGGCTATATACACAAAGGGTAAAACCCTATAGCCGTCCGTCTGTCTCTAGGCTATGTCTCAAGACCCAAGACATTCACAGATGATGTATTTATTTATGCCGCTGTGACAACAAATACTGAAAATTAGAATAAAATAGTATTCTAGGAGGCTCTCATGCAACAAACCTGATTTTTTGTAGACGGAACCGCGTTCGAGCGCGAGTCCGACTCGCTATTGGCCGGATTTGCACGTGCCTTCTGCACATATATAAACACCAATCATGGGTTGGGCGAGTCCAAAATACTATACTAATGAACTTCGACCGCCAGTAATTGATGGGATTGACCTGCTTCACGAGGCTTGGCCCAAAACGTGTCATTATGTTGACGTTATCGAACGCCCTTATTAGGGACGTTGCACACTACCTGTCTATCGGAAAGGGATTCACTGTATCAGCTCTGTAACAAGCCGTTTAGTATTTTGAAACTCCCTACTGAAACTGATACGTCTACTAATCGAAACCGTAAAGGCGAGATTTGAAGATCGAAGACAGGTGTCACGCTGTGACAAAGACACATCTCTCTTCTGGTCTACTCGCTCTAGCAAAGAGCAACAATTGAGTACGAACATTTCTAAAATTTTCGCGAAATTGCTACCTTTGTACGCAAACACTTGCCAGCAGTGGAATAGTGCCGAAGTCTACACATTTTGGTGATAACATAATCGTCTCGCCTCGGGACAATAGGACGATACGGTTACGATCCTTTTCCGACTTGTTATGTGTGCTACAACCTTTAGGTAGTTGACCGATCTTATCACTGTTATGCTTGGATGGATTGCCCAATGATTACAGACTAATGAATATTTGAATAGACGCGAGGTTATGTTTGAGTTGCCCATAATTACCAACAATACTAAAGATATTGGATATGTCCAGTGTCTATAGGTCATGTCTTATCACGAAAATTGCCTATCAGGCCCCTTTCTCAAATATATCTGCTAGACTTGAAATTAGAAGGATAATTCTTTTTCTTCCTTCCAACCTCCCAACAGTCGGTGATAGGAGAATAACCAGTCCCCTGGATTGGTTAAAAATCACATAATTGCGCCATTACCTCGTGCACAAAGTTAACCTATCTCGCGTATGTAGCTTTCCTCTATACATGGGCTATCTAACACTGACAGATTTTTTTCAAATCGGACCAGTGGTTCTGAAGATTAGCGCGTTCAAGAAAATAATCTTCTACCGTGTATTATTAGTAGATTAATCTAAAAGTAGTCTTTACTGATTTGAACCATCTCAATACGTTAACCTAAAGCCAGAAGCACCTACTTTTATACAGATTTTTTATTCAATCGATTCTGGAATCGAATTTGGTGACCCAATTAACTTACAGCCAGTTTCTAAATCGAATACAAGAAAAGGGCAGCCCTACGGACCTGCACAGTATAATGATTAACATGCAAATGTATGAGCGGATGTCCATTTTAGAGCTTCCTGTAGGGATTTAGTTACGAAATTACAACTAATATATTTTGAAGTAAATAAATATTAAATGTTGAATACACATTTATTATATAATTTAGTCTTTTTGGCCAAATTGGGTCACTGGCAGGCTTTTCCATCGTTTAAGCTTAGAAAGAAACTATTTTCACCACCCTAAATAATGCTTTTTTAGGCAGCTGAAAATAGTCTTCATGTAAACTGTCCTAACCTTCATCATTTTGCCGAGACTTTTATTTCAAGTGGAAGGAGGAAGAAGTACTAGTACTTATTTACCTTCTATGATGGATCTAATGCAACTAGTTTGTCTAAAATGTATGCTCCCATCCATGCAAAATTTACCTTCTGTGATATCATGGCTAGACAAACCGACCTGCACACATTTTCGCTAAATCAAACAACCTTCGTTGGCTCGTATAAAAATTCAATTTCCTTTTACATGATAAAGTAGGCACAAAACAGACGTATTGTCTGCCCACAATGGCTCTAGGCGTGTTGTCGTTGGCTTATTTTAGCTAGACTGTATCGTTGAATGTAAAATATTATATTGATCAGCCGGTAATATTGTCTGCGATATTGGGCCTTGTATTACAAATGCTTTCTGTTTTCCTGCGATAAATTATGGAAACTGTAGTAGGAATTTAGTATTATGTATGCCTTAATAATTACCGTCATACAGTTAAGCATTTTCTTCTTCTGGCTATGTATTTAAATAAACTGTAAAGTTTTTTTTTAATGTAACGTTTTTTTTTATGGCGTCCTAGCCGATTGCCGGCCACGGCGGCTGTTCTCATATAAGGAGATCAGCCAGCTGCGCAGGACATATTATAGTGCACAAGCATTTGCGCAGACACAGGTGACACATTGTAACGTTAGATACCTATTGGCCTAACTGACACAGACCTAGTAAAATAATTTCATTTGATAGGTCCAGTTTTCCTACAAATATTTCAGTAAGTAAAAGCTTGCGAGATAGATCTCTTAACTACACACACAAATACAAATGAACATTCATTAGAGTTCCTCCAGCTACTAATTCTACTAAAGAATTTCATTCATTCGCTTCTAACATTTGCCAGAATTTTACGAGCAGCGCTGAAACTTATTGATGGACTGCTGAAACTATGTGGGAAGTTAATAGGTAGTAACAAATTCCTGTACGATGCTGCCGAACTGTGAATCAGCAGTTTGTTTACCATGGTTTGTCTGACTCAGCGGATGGAAAATCGGTGTTTTATGCCTTCCCTGTACGGAACCAGGCCATCCGGGAGTCATTTTAGTCAGAAAGTAAGAATGAAAAAAGATACTTTCGAAATTAGGATGGTCGAGAAACTTAAAGAAATAAATAGCGTATAATAAAGGTATAGAACTTTTTATACCTTTGATACAACATGATTTTAGCAGCACGCTACTTTTTTACCGCAGTCAGTCTCACATTGAGCTTCTAAAGCTAGCTACGTGGATCACAAAAAAAGTTATTAAAAAACCTCAAAAGCTTTTGCTGCAAAGAATAAAGTAACACATCCGTTTTTACGAGCACTCAATAAAAATGTTTATCTAGTATTGTATGATTCAATGAATAAGATTACACGAAAACATATCTTACACCAAAACAGACGCTGAACGAGTTTGTTGTGATTCATGACATTTTACAAAACAAATCAAAAATGGCCTTGAATACAGGCGGCAGACACTTGGTCAATATCAACACATATGTGGTTAAAGATAAGGTTACAAAGAAAGCTAAAGCATATTCCCAAAAAGACGTACAAAGTGGGACAAAATTCGGCGAAAATTTCGAGCACTCTCCAACCATATAACCCTTGCCATTAAAATACCAGAACAAGTTCAACAATAGTGCATTTTTTGCTCATTTCCTAGTTGCTATCTGACATCAGTATTACGTCATCGTTCGCGCGACTCGTGTGAGTCATGCTGCAAAATGTTTGGAGAATAACAACTTGTTCCCGTTAATGATGATTTCTGCTGATGGTAATGAAACTCAGAATTTGGTTGGAACCCGATTTTGCAAAGACCTCTTTTGGCCCATAAAAATGAACTAGCTATCTATATCATATGCCTTTTTGATGTTTGTCATTTACCACGAAATTAAATTTTTGATTGGGTTTTATTTGCCAGTATTAAGTATTCCCCTTTTTCATCAAGGCTAGCCAAAATGCCTAATCCAACGTTTTAGGCTTTAGCCCTTTCGCAGTATGCCATGATTTCGATTCGAGCAGCAAACGGGATAAATTTAGAACGTAGTTCTCTAAAGAAAAATATGGTCAACTTCAATTTTGTTCTAGACTCTGGTGACCGTTTGAAATATTTTGAAATCAGACTCTCCTTTAAAGCATGACTAACAATGTGTATCATCAACAAATGATGAGATATTATTATTGTAATATAACGTTTCAATGTCAATTATTACATTCTGTGATTCATTTGTTTTATCACTTTCATCTTCAATCAATGCTCTGTCATGTCTGTTATGTCAACTGTGACTCTCCATATGTCATTCTTTATATGTAAAAAGTAAATTATCGAGTTTACAGTTAATAGTATGACAATAGTAATTTACATTCTATTGCAGTTAAAATATTCGCATTTCCATTTTATTGCGCACACGCAGATTCCTTTGTTTCGTGTAATATTTAAAGTTATTGTTATGTCCCATTCACACGATCACGTATACTTAATTTATGTCTAAGCATAGGGTTGTATGCGAAGAATTGGCATCTCAATTTACATAGGTCTATAGGTCATCTACTATGGTGTCGATATCAGTTCCTATCAGAGGCCTGCAATTAGTAGTTTTAAGGTTTGACTGTGTAGATCAACCGTTATCCTATTGTCAGGATTTGTGATCATGCTTGGCTGTTACCCAAAGCTTTCATATTATTTTGAGTCTTTTGAGTTGAAGGTTTGTAATTAGTATGTTAGTCCAAGGACAAATACCTCTATGTAAGACCTACCATAGATTTAATTTAAAACAGGTTTCAAAAGTTACAGAAACAATCACGATCACTCGTTGTTTCCTGTACTGTTTACAAAATATGTTTCCCTAAAGCGATTACTATGTTTTGCCTTGCCGTGTTTCCTCAAACCGTTACGCGGTATTTCACATTGTTAGTAACTGTTAACTATATCAATTAACCGTGAATTTGCATGCGTTTGTGAAGGCCGAATGGAACATTGATAACGTATTGATTGGTTATTAGATTTGACATTGGTCTGCGTTGAAAGTTTAAGTGTTCATTTGGACTCTCATATGGGTCTTGTTTGAATGTTGTTTTTAGTGCTGAGTTTTACTTTATTATAAACTGAAGCTCAGTCTTCGATTGTTTAGTTCTATTTAAGATTTTCAGTTCTTTTCAATTTTTTGAATGTGCTCATATCTAATAGGTATTCCATATTCAGCCACAATTCTTACCAAATTATCTGGAAATCATTGCCAAATGATTTCCTTATAGTTGATTTGGAAGATCTGTTACTGTGAACCCTGTGCAGAGTAACCGCTAGGCAACTCCTTAAGGTCCATAATCCTGGTTGCCGGTAGTAGCAGTGACTAGCTAATGTTTATTAATGTCTGTGGTTTCGATCGCGTGTTCGTTTGTAATGTAACTTTGGGTTTCGAGATCGAACGGCCTCGCAATACAATGAGCTCATTTACAAGGGCTCAATGAACATAAATGTCTTTTATTGACTAATATACTAGCCATGGGACGTATACATTATATAGGTCGTACTCGTTGATGCTTGTAGTTATTTTAAATCAAAACATGGGTCTTCGTGTGACGAAATTATTTATTTCCGTGTAAATAAAACCTCCTGTGCCTTTTAGAACTTCTTCTTCTTAAGGTTTTTTTTCCTGCCTCAGTATCTTCGAGCTGGCCTAACATTCAACTCCTTTGCTTCTTGATCATGTCTTACTAAGTAATACTTCTGTATTACAGTTCTTTCCTGTTTTTCTTCAAATTTCTTCTCCAGTTTTCTTTACGCAGCGTTAAAATCAGCTCACCATTAGAACCCTATTTAACTTTCAAGTAACATAATAATAATTAAATCAATTTCTCTCACCACCATGTTCTTGTAACAGCGCAGTAGAGAGATGGCGTATACAACCGGCCGGACGGCCTCTAAGCATGAAGACCAGTTAGCCTTCCAGTTGTGCAACCTTCGAAACGTGATACTGTATTCAGATTTGCAGTTAGGACATGCATTCCCATGCTTTCACATCGCCAATTGAAGTTTTATTTCCAAATCCTCTTTGCGATTCAATATGAAATGGAATGTCGGTTTCGTAAGTGATAAGCGCTGAACCGTAGCGAAGAAATACACAGCTAGAAACTGATGTCGATATAAATGAATAGCTAGTTCATAATGGTTCTACGGAGGATAGCCTAGAAAGGGTATTTTCAATGAATGGTACCAATATTTTCTTACACACAGAAATTGAACCTTTTTACGCCAAATCTCGTTTGTTAGCGTGAATCGCCTAAGGCTGAACAGTTTTTATCCCTTGCCTTTGTGCGAGAGATCCACAATGTTCAGCGGAGCGCTTATGATAAAAAACATCGTTACTCGTAATCCGAGCGTGAATTGCGTAGATTGTATGACATTAAATGGTACCAATGATATGAAGAAACTGCGTGGCCGTTGGCTTCGAACCGTTGGTGGAGTTTGCGAGAATTTGATGTTTTGTGCTCGCGGGTAGGTTAGTAGGTTGCCCCGTATTATTGATAGGAAGATAAGCATGTCGGTATTTAATTAATCACTTAAGTAACTACGGCTTACTTGTTTAGTATTATGAGTTCATCAACTATGAATCAAGTAACAAATAAAAGTCTTATCTGGTAGCTGCACTACTTAGTACTTACTTGCTTTACTAAGGCGCGCACCTGTGGTAATACCTTGAACTTTTGGCTCTGCACCAGCTGAACTGAACGGTGTAGAAGGGCTAATAAGTTTAACTGCAGTGCAAATGGCAGGTGATCGTGTGTTTATGCAATCTAAATTGTAACCTGTTTTACTTGACATAACGGTTTTGTTATTCCAATAAAGGTATTGAGAGCTTGCTATTAGATCTGATTCATTAATTTTTTTTGACGTTTAAATTAAAAAAAAATTAAAAAAAAAGGCTTAGTGCGATTCGGACTCGCGCACGAAAGGTTCCGTTGAAAAATCTCGTTTGTTGTATGCCCCATGAAATTTTATATTATTACAGTTGAAGCGGCAACAGAAATCTGTGAAAAGTTTAGGTCTCTAGTTATAACAATTCACGAGATGCAGCCTCGTGACAGACGGACAACAAAGTCTTAGTAATAGCCAAAACATAACAATTCACTGATGATAAACATAATCGATGTATCGTCCAATAAAATGACATCACAGCTTGCAGTGTCGGTCTGGCGAGTGACGTAACGCGACAAAACAAGGCTCGCTTCAAATCCGTCTAGACGCGTGCATATTAATTTATCTAGTAAGGTCTTAACTGTCATACATTCTTTATTGAATAAAATAGAACAAGTAATGTCGATGTGTCTGCGCAGCGACGCGGTCGAATAAGGCGCTTACGTTGTTTAAATGCTATTCCTTAAAATGTGCTTGCTATTACTGCTTAAATTCGTAGAGCAAAGGTGGCATTATACTCTGGTTTAAGTAACAAAGTACACACCGAAAATTAGAGTGTTCTCGCACCAATCAAACCGGTTTCGCGCAGCAATCATGACAATATAACAGCAACAAAAACACGAATTTCACATTGATATCGCATCACATTATACAAAGAATGTACAAATACTTTCCACCGAGGTTTATTACGTAACTGAGTTACCGGGTAGCCACATAAAGGCCAAAACAGCAAAAAAGCCACTCAAAAGGACTTAAGTAATATGGTTAAATCATTTGCGAACTGGCCGCGGCAAACGTGACTGGGCTCCAGAATTACGTCCTCGAATTCAAAAACTCATAATGAATACTAAATGAAGTCTGTTGTATATTTTTTACACGAGAATTTCAGTTATTTTCGACTGTTTGATCAATGTTGCCGATCAGTCTTATTTCGCCAATAGTACCAATAAATATTCAAGTGTTTCGAAGAAGCGTGGTGTTTGTTTTGGTTTGTGTTCTATCAAAGCTTCGTGCTTTTATTCCCCAAAGGGAGAGACAGGTGTCCATGTGTACAGTGACAGCTATTTTTTACGAATGGAAAACGTAGTACGGGGAGCCCCCAAAAAAATTCAAGCTGGGAGATATAACACAATTTGTCTTCGTGATAAAACGCCAGTCCAGAAGATTTAGTTCAGCGCTTTTGTTCAAGCGGTTTTAACAATTTACAGTCAAAACAAAACCACGGAAAACGTTTTCAAAAAGAATTTGTATAGCACAGACTTAATATCTCCTATTTCCACCCAACACATTTTATTTTCCATGCAAATTAGATGCATCGGACGGAAAAGCCTGAAATCAAGCATGTTTTATTCATGAGTCTCAAACGATCTGCTAAATGCCACTTAAATATTACAAAGGGTTATATTTTTGTACTAGAACGATGGTCCGCCGTTGTTACGCTATTTGTTACTCAGTTGAGTGGAAAACAGTCACGTTCAATGAGGTGTGTGGATTCCGGTACGTTCGGGAAATATCAAATAGTTTTCGTAACCTGGATGCTCTTCTTTGTTTGGAAGGAAGTGCCCATATTAGGGGCAGAAGGATGAATTAGAATTTACTTCATTACACCAGGAGCATGGCCAATTCTCATAATCACCTGTCTTTAAGAAGTCTTTACATTTTAAGATAAGCTTTGGACTTCTAAAAACTCTTACTACACATCTTCGCTCTACAGCACTAAGCAAATAGTGAGTTTTAAACATACAAAATAAAGTAACAGAATAGCCAGATTTCTAGGAAGGCTGTCTAATTAAAATTAATGGTCTCATTTGACCGCGTCCTTGACCCGATGGCGACAGCTCGGCAACGACTAGGGTTCTATATTTAGTCTACGCATATTAGGAGACAAAGACAATGTTCCCTAGGCACCGCTTGTTAGGCGAACTTTTTCTGACATTGGACAAATAGCGGTTATTTGTTTTGGGTGGTTTGATCTGACATCAGGTATGGGGGAAAATTTGCTGAAGTGTGGTCGAATGTGGGAGTAGATTTTGTTTAATGGGAAAGGTAAATTGAATATTAGTTCTCAATTTGTTTATTACATTTCATATGTGAGCTAGATCAGGTTGGAAGATGGTACATGGTATGAATCCCGTAGGCAGCATAGTTTGCTGTACCTACTCTATGAAAATGAATTGCTCTAATGAGTAGTGGTTCGTCAGCTTTGGGCAAAAATCATCTGAAGTTGATGACTCTTGAGAGGGATTACATGATATGATCATTTTCTGGGGTTAAACAATTAATGTCTTCGTGAATAACAGGATAATGACATTATGAAATTCTATTCCGAAGAATAATAAATATGGTACTGACAGGTTTCAAGACCTGCCCGACGAACTAAAAACTAAACTTTCTCTCAGACTAGTTTTTTGACTTGTACTGCATATAAAATAGCGGTTTTGTGTTTTTGTTTTTTGCTTTGCCAATGGGGATAAAGCAGAGATAGGTGAAAGTTAGCAAAAATCGGCTATTCGCAAATAAGCATTGATACTTTTAGGGTTCCGTAGCCGAATGGCAAAAAACGGAACCCTTATAGATTCGTCATGTCTGTCTGTCTGTCTGTCTGTCTGTCCGTCCGTCCGTCCGTATGTCACAGCCACTTTATTCCAAAACTATTAGGACTACACAGTTAAAACTTGGTAAGTAGATGTATTATATTAACCGCTTTACGATTTTTGTACAAAAATAATTAAATAATAATATTAGGGGGAGCTCCCCATACATGGAACTGAAACTAAAAAAAATTTTTTTCGTCTAACCTATACTTGTGGGGTGTCTATGGATAGGTCTTAAAAAATGGTACTGAGGTTTCTAAAACCATTTTTTCCTAAAGTCAATCATTTTAGAGTAAGACACTCCCAAAGTGCCAAAATGTGTGCCCCCCCCCTGTAATTTCTAAACTACCAAAGTGAAAAATCTGAAAAAAATATATGTTATAGATCTCAATAAAAACTACCAACCAAAATTGGTTTGAACAAGATACAGTAAGTGGTTTTTGAGATATATAGCTCTTTTTCAGTAACCGCAAATTATAACTTTGTTATTCATATATTTGTGTTTTGGCTAATTGTAGGTAATAAGTGTATAGTTACTTAATAAAACCAATGATTATGGTGCAAATTTATTTATTTTATACTTTTCCAAATACATGTTACCCGTGGCGAAGATGTAGGCAAAGAGGGAGTGGCTCTGGGTTGCCACACTTTGTTAATATATGCCCACAGATAATATTTACTACATCTATCCCTTTTTATATAATCCAAACTCAATTTATTTTTCAAGTACCAACGCCTACATATATGAGTACTTGTATAATGTTACAACCTCAAGATGGAACGGAAATAAACAAAATTGAGATTCCACTAACAAATGCTAAAACAATAATGTACCTACGTATTGTACTATTAAATTGCTTTTCTCTCCCTTTTTTACCCAACTAAAGAAAAACAATTTTTACAGAATTACCACATTGTTTACTTAATTACCTAAATTTACCAATATACTTATCTTACTTTCTATTTAACAAAAGTTTATACTTAATAGTTAGTTTGTTATTATTATTACATGGTCTGTGCAGCATACATCATTTTGATGTTTATGTGACATACATCATTTTGAAGTTTAGGTTAGCTTTACAAGATGATACTGTACCAGCATCTTTTATTTACTTAAATTAACACAATTATGTACTATGGTATTGTACCTATGTACTTTTAAGTAACTCTTACAACATTAAGAAACCACCAGCTTGACCGGCACACCCAACCCTTGGGGATCAACACATTATCGAGCTTGCAGGTGATAAGAGGTTCTAGTGTAAATACAACCTTCCTTAATATCTAAAATCTCATATGACCTAAACTTATTCCTACCAACTATTTTTCCTTCTAACCATTTATTACTATTAGGATCTTTTTTGAACCAAACTTCCTGGCCTATTAAAAAACTTTCTTTACTTCTAACATTTTGATTATAATATTTTTCATTTCTATTTTTACTCTTATTAAATTCTTCCTTTACATTAATATTCATCCTCGGCTTTAAATACTCCTGAGTTACTGGCAATTTGGTTTTTAGATTTCTACTCATCATTAATTGAGCTGGTGAGAACGGTGTCCCTGAAACTGGAGCTGATCTATATTGAAGCAAAGCAATCCTATAATCACTTTTATCTTCATTACATTTGGTCAATATTTTCTTTGCTATTTGCACTCCCCTTTCTGCCATTCCATTTGACTGTGGATACCTTGGACTTGAATAATTAAATTTGATACCCCATTCTGCTGCAAAATTTTTACATTCCCTCGAGTCAAAAGGGACATGATCAGAAACTATCTCAGCTGGTATTCCAAAGTGTGAAAAGATGTCTATTAAACTACTTATTATGTTACTCGCTGATTTACTAGGAATAAATTTTATATCTAACCATTTCGTAAAATAATCAAATATTACTAAATAATTCTTCTTTTTGAATTCCATAATATCTATTCCTATTTTAGTAAAAGGTAGGTCAGGTATAGTATGTGACAGTAAGGGTTCCTTCACATTGTTATTCTGGTAAGTTTGACAAACAAAACATTTTTTAACAAATTCTTCAATGTGTAGATCCATATTCGGCCAATAGTAACATTTCCTGGCTGTTTGCTTCATTTTTGTGCAGCCCAAATGTCCTTCATGTAATTGTTTAATTATTGACAATCTTATACTCTTAGGAATAATTAACCTATCATTTTTAAATAATAAATTGTTATCCACTGTTATTTCTTCTCTGAACCTGAAGTAATATTTAATAGAATCAGGTACCTTATTTATTTTATCTGGCCACCCATATTTAACTGAATCACATAACTGTACTAATTCTTCATCTTTTAATGTTTCTGATATTAACTCTTGCTTCTGATCATCAGAGCATTGTAGGTAGGAATCTAAGCCTACACAATGAACAACTTCATACATGTAATTATCCTCATTATCAGTTTCTTCCAGGAAAGATCGAGACAGCAAGTCCGCTACATGCATCAATTTACCTTTTAAATATTTAAATTCTATATCATACTTCAATAATTTTAGTTTCAGTCTTTGTAATCTAGGAGAAGGAATTTCATGAATACCCTTTTTTAATAAGGTTTCTAGTGGTTTGTGATCATTTAGAATGATACATTTTCTGCCATATATATAATAGTGAAATTTTTTCGTTGACCAGACTACACTTAATAATTCTTTTTCAATTTGGGAGAAATTTTTCTCAGCTGAGGTTAAACTTCTAGATGCATAGCTTACAGGTTTGCCATCTTGCATAAGACAACATCCAAGACCATCTTTAGATGCATCACATTGAATTGTGATGGGTAAGTTACTGTTAAAGTTTTGTAAAACTGGTGCCTGACTTATTGCTAATTTTAAATCATTCAGTGTCTTTTCATGAACATGTGTCCATAACCATTCTACATCATTTTTTAACAATACCTGAAGTGGAGCTGCTATTTCAGCTAAACTGGATACAAATCTACGTAAATAGTTAATCATTCCTAATATTATTTGCAACTCTTTTTTATTTTTAGGACTTTTTAATTCAACTATAGCTTTTATTCGATCTGGGTCTATTTTCATACCGTTTTTTGAAAATATGTGACCAAAATACTTTACTTCTGTTAATTTAAATTGAAATTTTCTTTTATTAAATCTAACATTACATTTCCTAGCCCTTTCTAACACTTGTATTAATATCTTATCATGTTCTTCCTCATTATCTGCACAAATTAATAAATCATCACAGTATATTACAACCCCTGGAATGTCCCCGAATGTATTCTCACTATATTTCTGGAAAATTTCAGGAGCAATTGAAAGACCAAACGGTAATCTTAGAAACCTATAGCAACCAAATGGACTACTAAATGTACACAATTTCTTTGACTGTTCTGTTAGTTTGATATTATAAAATCCATCAGATAAATCGAGAACAGAAAATATTGACTTATTATTTAACTTAGCCAAAATTTCCTCTAAAGTGGGAATTAAATGATAATTTCTTATTAAAACCTTATTAAGTTCCTTTGGATCTAGGCATATTCTTAAAGTTTTGTCAACTTTTTCTATAATAACTAAATTGCTTACAAAACTGTCCGGTTGCTCGACTTTCTCGATAATCTGTTGATCCACCAAGCTTTCCAGTTTGGCCGCAAGTCTCCCCATTAGTGCATGCGGCACCCGGCGAGGAGGTCTCACTACTGGCACAGCCCCTGGCTGAGTGTGCAGCTCAAGCGGAGTTTTGAACTGTCCGACTCCCTGGAAAAGTTCACCATACTTATTAACAATGACATCTTTATTTTTAATGTTAATATTATTTATATTTTTTAAAATGTTTGTAGGTTAAGTATGGCTACGCTGGTAAATTACACGACGGGCGAGTTTTAATAAAAAGTTTATTGTAAGCCTTAGAGCACAGATATACAGTTACAGCACAGATGATAGTTAGAGGAAGATATGAAGGTTTGAAAGAAGATGAGAAAGCACTTTAGAATAAGGAGAAAGTCTAGTCTTAGGCAAAAAACATGAAAGCGTACAAGCGTTTAGCGCGAGGAAAAATCGGGCGTGCATTCGCCGTCGGAGCAGGCAAAGCACTGGCGGCCGTGACCGAGCGATAGCGGATCCTTCGTCTCAGGCCACGGCGGGAGGTGCGCGGGCGCAGGCGGCGAGGTACATAGTCCAACGGCGCACCAGGGTGCACCTTTTTCCATACGACGATTTAATGTGCGTCTATATTTTGGAAGTGTCGCCACAGTACTCCCCCGCTGAGACCGTTACTGCGGGCGATAATAATCAGGAAAGCGCAACATCGTCCACTTTTCGTCCTCTTCTCTGCATCTACTCTGGACCCTGATGTTCCAGTAGGCGACTCAGATGCTGTTGACGAAGAAGTGAGCTCGTCTTCTCTCGATATATGCTGGCTCTCAGCCGGTCCACGCTCACCGTCATCTCCTTACCACGCACATCAATTTTGTAGTACTTAGGATGTTTCTCCAGAACTCTGTATGGCCCAGCATACGGCGGCTCCAGCGGTCTTCGGACGTGGTCCTGCCGCAAGAATACATGAGAAGAATTATCGAGACTGCGTGGTATGTAGAACGGACCTTTTCGATGCCATGATGCAGGCTTTGGAAGTGAGCTTGATCATGTGATTCCGTAGACGCGTAGCTAAGTCGGTGACGTCAGCTGTACTGTGGTCATCTGTAGGTGCGAGGAATTGGCCTGGCAATCGTAGGGGCTCGCCGTAGACCAGGTCTGCTGGTGACGCCTGGATGTCTGCTTTCCAGGCACTTCTCATGCCTAGAAGTACCAAGGAAGAACCTCCGTCCATTGCGTCGTCGAAATGACACATATGGCTGCCTTTAATTGCCTGTGCAGTCGCTCGACAATGCCGTTAGCTGCAGGATGATAGGCAGTCGTATGAAAGTGCTGTGCGCCTACTGTTGCAGTGATGGCTCTGAAGAGGTGCGACTCGAATTGCCGTCCGCGGTCTGTTGTTATCTTCAGCGGACAGCCGAATCGGGCTATCCAGCCGGAGACGAGCGTAGCTTGCACACGTCTCCGCGGTGATGTCTCTGATGGGTTACGCCTCAGGCCATCGCGTGAACTGTCAATGACAGTGGAGCAGTATCTGTAATCAGAAGAAATTGGTAATGGTCCGACAATTCGAGATGGATGTGGGCGAAACCTGGATGAAGAGGTAGGAATGAGGAAATTGGAGAAGAGGTATGACGAGTTATTTTAGTGCCTTGGCATTTTAGGCATTTGCGAGACCACTCCCTACAGTGTTTCCGAATCCCTGGCCACACGTACCTCTGCGTGACCAGTCGTACTGTAGTTGTTTCTTCCAGGGTGACTCAAATTATGAACAGAGTCAAAGACTTGTTGTCGTAACTCTGGCGTTTATACGGACGTGGTGGCTGAGATGAAACATCACAAAATTTCAATTGTTGTTCCGCGGTACACGGACTTTTTCTAGCTTAAGCGAAGATCCTTTTTCTAGAAGGTTTTGTAGTTCAGGATCACCATCTTGAGATTTTGCCAGAGCGTGATAGTCAATGCCTTGAGCGACTTCCTCGATTCTTGACAAGGCATCTGCGACAAACATTCTGTTTTCCAGGTATATAGCGTATGTCCGTTGTGAATTGAGCAACAAACTCCAGGTGT
>NWSH02000613.1:11482665-11494003 GCA_002382865.2 Heliothis virescens | reverse complement strand
TAAAATATTTATAAATGCATAGCAATCGCAATTATTGCCGGTCACACAAATTTACACAGAAAGAATTCAGTCGAAGTATTTAATTACAAGCGTTTGCATTAAATAAATTAATTGGGTCACGTTTAAACTAATAAAAAAAATTATTGAGCAAACCACATTCTCAAAGAACTTGATACACAGTTAACAACAAATATAAGTAAAATATTAAAGCAACATTAACACAAGGTCGATACGCCGAAACGGACCCGATTCGTAACAAATACTTGGCGCAAGCATCAGCGTGGTCGCCCGTGTGCTCGCCACGGCTCGGCGACCTCTCCCCGTCCGGCGACCGCGCCCTGGTCCTGGCTGTACGCCGGCTGCGACTAGCGCTACCCTCCTTCTGCTTCGTGTGGATGGGTCGCGAGTGGCGCCCTCGGTCGCCAGCAGCCAATGCTACGGAAGCAGCCGGTTCTATAGCAACCCGCTGATGGTACGACCACGGTGTAGGTTCGGTGGCGAGGGTCCCAAGACTATGGTGTGTACTATACTTTGACGGAGGAATGGCAGAGTATTGGAGTAGTCAAAGTATTCACATGACTATAGTCGTGGTTAGCACGGCTTTATGATGAGCTGATGGACTTTGGGTTTTGTGGGAGATGGATAAATTGTAGGTGCCCACTTAAAAGACGTTCAAAGACCCTTATCCTTTGATGTAGAATTTGATATTTCAACTGATGCATAGAAATGATGTATGATGTAAATCTAACGATCACGAGTATTAAAAGAATTTAGTATAAATATTTCTACAGCAAAAGCGAAAGGTAAGTTTTTCACCTCCACGCAATATTGCAACACTTCGAAAAAAAAATTAATAGCAATCCCACAAAATGCACCGTAAATCGCTCATCATAAAGTTAGCACTCGATACTGAGAACGATTAATCGAATAATCGAATTTTCATCATGAAATGATTTGCAAAGCCCGAAGGGTTGGTGGTGTCACCGAAAATACACCGTGAGGATTGGTGTTAAAGAACAATTTTGCTCATAGATGATCACTGCACCTCTCATGGGGCATTTACACTGGGTCGGCACGCGTGGGTGACTGACAGAATTCGGCGACCGACCAGACATAGCACTTCATAAAAAAAAAATATTCATTCAATTCGAGTGATAGCTCAACTAAAAAGCTATATACATAATCACAAATATCAAAATTGAAGTTTATTCCGAGAACTGGAATTCGAATGTCGGCAATACTGGCAATTAGCAATCCAGCAATCGAATTTCTCGAGCGATTCGAGTGCACTGAATTCGATAATCAATGTTCCGAATTCAAACGGTGGAATTCCGAAGCCCATTTTAGTTACAATTAGATCGGACGTATTTTGCATTTAATTCCAAAATTAGGTTGAAATAAACGCGAGGAGCACTCATCACTCATCCACACTGAAGAATGGGTAGTCAACAAAATCAAAATGTTTTAGAAAAGCACGCAAATCACTGAAATATAGACGCTGTTGCGGTATTGGAGGTATCCGCCATTTTGTTGCTCAACAATCAGGTAAAAAGGTTTCAATCGCACAGACCAAAATGAAATTGAAAAATGCACTTGTCTATTAAATATTAGGTGAAAAGAAATTTTAAGTCTTTAAAAAATGTAAAATCTAAAGATGCAAATATTGTACAGTTTATGGAAACAAAATGTCGGATAAAACTTCAGCCACGAAAAACCGACGAGTTTTTTTATTTTCTGTCTAATAGCATGTATTTTACTTCCTCTAGTCCCCTCTAGTGCAAAGCTTTACTCAATTGATTAACGAACACGGCTTTGTATTGATGTGTCTATGTTTTATCTAATTATTTTAATTACTTTTTTTACTTTGAGTTTGCATACGAGCATCGAGACGTTTGGAAAAGGGTTTACCAAAATTAATTTTATTTAGATATATTTTCTGCTGAATAAAAAACATCTTACATACCAATTCTACTAACTGAAATATTCTTGCTGTCATTATTACTATATTCAGCATTTTTTTAGCATTGTACACACAAACTTTGTGTTGCACAAAAAAAACGAAAAACAACAAAAATCGATCGTTACGATTTCAAATTCAAAAAACGAATTCTAATTTCGAATCTACATTCCCAACGTGTCGTTGCCCCCGCCGTGCGCTTGTGACGTGTGTGTCGCTGACCAGGAGTACACGGAGGAGTTCCGAGACATCGCAAGGGCAAGTCAAGGAGAGCCTTCGACTGGGCCCATCACGCTGCTGAACCAGCGGCCCGTCAGCGAGGATGTACGTTACAACACATTTAGTTTATCTTCTGAACGGACGAGAGCGGTGGTGTGTACTGCATTAGGGATATTTAGTACTGGCTGAATTTCAGACGGTAATTTTTTGGTAGGTAGAGGAAAATCTAGTGCGTGAAGCAGTTAATTGTTACTATTGAAGTACGAAGATGTGTTGCTGGAGACATAGTTGAGCTTTTTCGTCAGTTTATTCATACATGATGTTCTAAGTTAACGATACAATACCGGACGGTTTGCCATCCGTTTAAATGTAAAACTAAACTTCTACGTCAGGTACGTAAACCACCACCGCTTCGTACGCAAATGACGTCACGCACGCGCCCGCCGCGTCACACAGTGTTGCCACTGAACGTAATTTGTACCAATTTTGGTAAAAATGAACGAATTATGTTTCAGTGTTTACGATTCAAATGAGAATGAATATAAAGCCGGATTGGTATTTCTTATAACGCTTATTATGTATCAGCATGTCGGGTCTCAAAGTAGTTTGTTTTTAAGGGATGAGGTCATTCTCGTTTTAATCAAATTTTAGTTTTTTAGCTTTAATTTTTATCGTATTTTTTAATTTTTGTTATCGATGTTGCATGATGGATGTTCCGCTTCACTTCAAAGTTATCCATATTGGCATGAATTAACAATTTAACACACCTATACGATATTATTATAGTTATATTCTATATTTATTATGTATATTTGAAAAAGTATTTAAGTAAATATAAATAATAATAACCCCAAATATTGACTGTTGAAAAGGGAAAGGATCATCAGATTTCCCCGATTAAACACATTTAACATAACTATGTCATTTTAACCGACTTCCACAAAGGAGGTGGTTCTCGATTTTTTTAAAGAAATTTTGGTGCTTTCACTCCACTCCAAAAAGACTACATACTCGTCCCAACTCTAAAGTTACACAACAAACTACAGGAGCTGCGCCTATAACCGGAACAACAAGTCGAGCAGGCTGCCAACCAACGGACGCGGCCCCGCCCCCGCCGCGTCGCCAACAACACCGCCCCCGCTAACAACACCATTGATAGAAGACCATCAGCGCACCTATTGCTGTTACGTAAGTATTTAGATATTCATAGGTAAACAGGTAGAAATATTACTGAACGACTTGGATGCGAACTCGAAGCGTCGTGGCGTGAAAACAGCAAACAGTTGATTTCCTTTGAAGTTGCCAATGTGACGCTGCGCTGCTGGTACGGCATACGCATCGAATCGCTTAGCGATCGCGATTTGCGACGTCCACCTAGGACGCATTCAGTGATAAAATAGAAATCCCTGTAATGCAAAAAAAAGGATGAAAGGATGATGAGACAGGAGGCTACTGCCTCGTTGGTCTAGTTGTCGCATAGCCGACTGCTGATCACGAGGTCTCGGGTTCGATTCCCGGGACGGGCCGAAATCGCTTTGTGGGTTTTAGAAACTTTCACAAAGCAGCCCGGAGTTGGAAGTTGGTGATTGATACACCCGTGCATCGGAGAGCACGTTAATGTCGGTCCTGCGCCTGATCTCTCACCGGTCGTGTCGGATTGCCGTCCCATCGGGTTATGAGAGTGAGGGAATAGGGAGTGCACCTGTATCTGCGCAAATGCTTGTGCACTATAATATGTCCTGCGCAGCTGGCTAATCTCCTTATATGAGAACAGCCGCCGTGGCCGGTAATCGGCTAGGAGGCCATCATCATCATCATCATCATCATCATCATCATCATTATCTTTGCCTAGCCGCCTAAGAATCTAACTTCTTATTGCCAAACCAAACCTTTTATTAGGCCTTTTATCACTGGAGTGCGTCCTATGTGGGCGAATTGTGAACGCTAAGCGATTCGATGCGTATGCCGTACCAGCAGCGCAGCGTAACATTGGCAACTTCAAAGGAAATCAACTTTTTGCTGTTTTAACGCGACGACGCGGACGCTTCGAGTTCGCATCGAAGTCGTTCGGTAATATTTCTACCTGTTTACCTATGAATATCTAAATACTTACGTAACAGCAATAGGTGCGCTGATGGTCTTCTTGTCAATGGTGTTGTTAGCGGGGGCGGTGTTGTTGGCAACGGCGGCGGGGGGCGGGGCCGCGTCCGTGTGGTTGGCAGCCTTGCTCGACTTGTTGTTCGCGGTTATAGGCGGCAGCTCCTGTAGTTTGTTTGGTGTAACTTTAGAGTTGGGACGAGTATGTAGTCTTTTTGTAGTGGGGTGAAAGGACCAAATTTTTTCATTAGAGATTCAGTGTTTTTTATAAAAACAAAAAATATTCCAACGAATTGAGAGCCTTCTGCTTTTCGGGAAGTCGGTTAAAGAAATTATGCATTTATGTTAAATGTGTGTCATCGGGTAAATCTGGTCCTTTCACTCTTTCAACAGTCAATATTTGGGGATTATTATTATTTCAATATTTACTTAAATACTTTTTCAAATATACATAATAAATATAGAATACAACTATAATAATATCGTATAGGTGTGTTAAATTGTTAATTCATGCCAATATGCATAAACTTTGAAGTGAAGCGAAACATCCATCATGCAACATCGATAACAAAAATATAAAAAATACGATAAAAATTAAAGCTAAAAAACTAAAATTTGATTAAAACGAGAATGACCTCATCCCTTTAAAAACAAACTACTTTTAGACCCGACATGCTGATACATAATAAGCGTTATAAGAAATACCAATCCGGCTTTATATTCATTCTCATTTGAATCGTAAACACTGGAACATAATTCGTTCATTTTTACCAAAATGGTACAAATTACGTTCAGTCTGGCAACACTGGTGTGACGCGGCGGGCGCGTGCGTGACGTCATTTGCGTACGAAAGCGGTGGTGGTACGTACCTGACGTAGAAGTTTAGTTTCACATTTTAACGGATTGGCAAAACGTGCGGATTGTATCGTTAACTAGAACATTATGTTTCAAATAAACTGTGGAAAAGAGAAGCTCAACTAACTCTCGAGCACCACATCTTCGTATCAATAGTAACAATTCACCGCTTCACGCAGTAGATTTTCCTCTACCTACCAAAGAAATTACCCGTCTCAAATTCAGCCAGTACTAAAAATCCCTAATGCCGTACACACCACCGCTCTCGTCCGTTGAGAAGATAAACTAAATGGTGTTGTAACGTACATCCTCGCTGACGGGCCGCTGGTTCAGCAGCGTGATGGGCCCAGTCGGGAGGCTCTCCTTGGACTTGCCCTTGGCGATGTCTCGGAACTCCTCCGTGTACTCCTGGTCAGCGACACACACGTCACAAGCGGTCACGGCGGGGGCAACGACACGTTGGGAATGGTAGATTCGAAATTAGAATTCGTTTTTTGAATTTAAAATCGTAACGATCGTTTTTTGCTTGTTTTTTTTGTGGCAACACAAAGTTTGTGTGTTACAATGCTAAAAAAATGCTGGATATTGTAATAATGACAGCAAAAATATTTCAGTTAGTAAAATTGGTATGTAACATATTGTTTGTTTAGCAAAAAATATACCTAAATAAAATTTATATTGGTAAACGCTTTTCCCAACGTCTCGATGCTCGTATGCAAACTCAAAGTAAAAAAAAAGTAATTAAAATAATTTAGGTAAAACATAGACACATCAATACAAAGCCGGTGTTCGTTAATCAATAGAGTAAAGCTTTGCACTAGAGGGGGACTAGAGGAAGTAAAATACATGCTATTAGACAGAAAATAAAAATAAAAAAACTTGTCGGTTTTTCGTGGCTGAAGTTTTATCCGACATTTTTGTTTCCATAAACTGTACAATATTTGCATCTTTAGATTTTAAATTTTTTAAAGACTTAAAATTTCTTTTCACCTAATATTTGATAGGACAAGTGCATATTTTTCAATTTCATTTTTGGTCTGTGCCGATTAAAACCTTTTTACCTGATTGTTGAGCAACAAAATGGCGGATACCTCCAATACCGCAACAGCGTCTATATTTCAGTGATTTGCGTGCTTTTCTAAAAACATTTTGATTTTGATGACTACCCAATCTTCAGTGTGGATGAGTGGTGAGTGCTCCTCGCGTTTATTTCAACCTAATTTTGGAATTAAATCCGAAATACGTCCGATCTAATTTGGTAACTAAAACGGGCTTCGGAATTCCACCGTTTGAATTCGGAACATTGATTATCGAATTCAGTGGCACTCGAATCGCTCGAGAAATTCGATTGCTGGATGCTAATTTGCCGGTATTGCCGACATTCGAATTCCAGTTCTCGGAATAAACTTCAATTTTGATATTTGTGATTATGTATATAGCTTTTTAGTTGAGCTATCACTCGAATTGACGGAATATTCTTTTTTTAATTGAAGTGCTATGTCTGGTCGGTCGCCGATATTCTGTCAGTCACCCACGGCGTACCGACCCAGTGTAAATGCCCCATGAGAGGTGCAGTGATCATCTATGAGCAAAATTGTTCTTTAACACCAATCCTCACGGTGTATATTCGTGTGACACCACCAAACCCTTCGGTGCTTTGCAAATCATTTCATGATGAAAATTCGATTATACGATTAATCGATTCTCAGTATCGAGTGCTAACTTTATGATGAGCGATTTACGGTGCATTTTGTGGGATTGCTATTTTTTTTTTTTTGAAGTGTTGCAATATTGCGTGGAGGTGAAAAAACTTACCTTTCGCTTTTGCTGTACAAATATTTTATAATAAATTCTTTTAATACTCGTGATCGTTAGATTTATATCATACATTCATTTCTATGCATCAGTTGAAATATCAAATATCAATATCAAGGGATAAAGGGTCTTTGAACGTCTTTTAAGTGGGCACCTACAATTTATCCATCTCCCACAAAACCCAAAGTCCATCAGCTCATCATAAAGCCGTGCTAACCACGAACTATAGTCATGTGAATACTTTGACTACTCCAATACTCTGCCATTCCTCCGTCAAAGTATAGTACACACCATAGTCTTGGGACCCTCGCCACCGAACCTACACCGTGGTCGTACCATCAGCGGGTTGCTATAGAACCGGCTGCTTCCGTAGCATTGGCTGCTGGCGACCGAGGGCGCCACTCGCGACCCATCCACACCGAAGCAGAAGGAGGGTAGCGCTAGTCGCAGCCGGCGTACAGCCAGCGACCAGGGCGCGGTCGCCGGTCGAGGGAGAGGTCGCCGAGCCGTGGCGAGCACACGGGCGACCACGGCTGATGCTTGCGCCAAGTATTTGTTACGTATCGGGTCCGTTTCGGGCGTATCGACCTTGTGTTAATGTTGCTTTTAATATTTTACTTATATTTTGTGTTAACTGTGTATCAAGTTCTTTGAGAATGTGGTTTGCTCAATAATTTTGTTATTATGTTCAAACGTGACCCAATTAATTTATTTAATTGCAACGCTGTGTAATTAAATACTTCGACTGAATTCTTTCTGTGTACATTGTGTGACCGGCAATAATTGCGACTGCTATGCATTTATAAATATTTTACAAAAAATAATTACGTTGCACTTGACCCGAAACTATAAAAATAGTTTTCATTCATTCATTTGCAAATAAACTTTAAAAAGTTGAAGGAAATCCGTTGTATTTTTGTATGTATGCGAGGTAAATGTGTCGAAACATTGCTATCTTGATCACATATTTCTGTTTGTTTGGCATTAAGGGACCTTGTGATAAGGGGATTGTTTGAAGGCCTAACTACAAGCGCAGTGGCTGCACACCGCTAAGATCAAATTGTTTGCGAAAAAGAACAATTTTTTTTTACTATTTTGATCTTTTATACCAAAATTAATGGCATTTTTTTTAATGGATTGTGATTATTTATTATTCGGACATAAATAAAATCTAAAATGTCTTGATGGGATGATCATTTGTTCTTAAAAATATACGCAGTTTGCAGCCACTAAAAGGTTCTAAGAAGAGTTCTAAATATTATTATAGTATAGTCAGCCAAAAACTGTAATTTGTTTAGAACTAATAGGGAAATTTAGAGTCATCTAATACATAGACAGACATGCTTAGTTCCTCATACTAATACGACTAATGCCCTTTAAGGTTTGTCTATTTTCTATATCACAGATTGTTTTTAAACCATGTTTTCTTACTATGCACTTAAATATGTATAATTCACATTTGATCTAAACAGTCCTAAGTCAAATTGTAAATGATAAAAAAAACATATTTTCGACCTTAATTTTATATGTTATTTTATCAAAATCTTTCGGTTTTTTTCTAGAAAATTGGTACATTATTCCCATTTTCTATATCCCCAAATGCGTACTTCTTTCTTCTAATTCGAGAACCACATGGTTTAACAAAATCCGTACCTACTCTGAATGCATTCACCTAAAAGCATTCACGTTAATAAGATGCACAGATTACTCGATATAATCGCATGGACAGTAATGCATTGCGCTGTGAGTGGGGGGCAAGTCGTATGCAGGCTGGTACATAAGCAGCAGTGTATGTGTTACCTCGAACTGTGGCCAGGCCATCGCCATGTTGACGCCGTGGTTGTTTGCCCACCATTTCAGGTCCTTTTGACTGTCCGCGTTGTTTATCGTATGGTGGAATTCTGCGTATATTTGGGGTAATCTGGAAATTTATGGTCAGGTTGTGAATTATGGTACATCTGAATTCAGCTGTCGAATGTGGAGACAAAATGGTAGCAAAATATGTCAGACCTGGTAACTAACAGCAAGGTTGAGGCTTGCGTGTCTTTTTGCCGGTTGGAAAACCACTTCTATATGATCACTCATATTCTAGAACTATCTTTAACACTTAGAAAACTAAAACACTAGTCGAAGCTGTCCTGAGAACACCTGGCAAGCTGTTCACCCAAAGGACCTTTGGTTTTAAAGCTTACGTACTTAACTAATGAACCGATTTGAAAATATCTTTCGGTGTTGGGAAGCTACACCCTGGTTGCATAGGCAAGATTTTGTCTGTGAGATTTCGAATAATAAGACATCTGTTAACTTGGAAAGTGTTTCTGGACATTAATTTAGAAGACCAGTAAGTAACTCTCAATACTCACGAAGGTTCTTCACTGATATTTAGGCACTTGTGGAAGCTGAACAGTACATCTTTGAAGAACTTGAGCCTCTGCGCCTCCATCTGCTGGCAGCGCTCGAACACGCCGGTCATGTCTTCAATGTACCGAGGGTTATATGCCGTGATCTCCGCTAACGCTGATTGGTACTTCTCTCTGCTTTTCGATACCTCCTCGCGGCACTTGGCTACGCGTTCCGCCATTTTCTTTACCTGTTGATAAAAGGGATATTTGTAAGTTTTATTTTTGGCTGATATTTGTGAAGGAATGTAGGTATTTACAAGATTTTGAGGTAGAAGGTATCAACTGTAAGATAAGGTAGCGACTACGTGATTTATGAATAAATTGCCAAACATATTTTTTCTGAGATGTGTATTTTAAATGGATTAAGGCCGAAGTGAACCGATATAATAAACGTCCGTTTTTCTTAAACCACTGTTTACTTTGAAAATAGATCGTGAAATTTCATCGTAAAGACGTGCTTTAAGAAAACTGAAATTTATGGTGTCATTGGGCTTAAAAGAATCAAAAATATATTAATAGCTGTTCTCAAAACTAACAGACGTCGTGAAAATAGAACTAGCTTTCTATACAGAACTGACTAACTCCTAGACAACCTATCTCCACCTCCAGAAATGAAAGGGTCTATAAAAACATACACACAGACAAAACTACAAACATTATTAGCTGTACAACATAAACATGCGTGCAGGTACACAACAGATCTGCGAGGGGGTGACGAGGGTTGAGGGAGGGGTTGTCGCAAATTGCCACGTCCGCCGGCGACGCAGCCAGACGTCTACGGGCCTAGCTATAGTTACAAACTTTTATTAACACTACACTTGGTACCTGATGGTATACCTATAAGGTTTTTGAATTGGCGATAAAATGTGTTGTCTGTGTATAAAAGTCCTTATGTTATATTTTTTTCTCCAAATGCCTTATGTTATACCTATTTTAAATTTTTTTTCTTATGTCGCACTGTGGAACTTAAGACATTCGAAAGGTTAAGGTGGGTTGCATAATTAAACTATAACGATAGTAAAACTACAAGCAGCCCGTCAAATTCTCAGCTATTGAAGGCTGGTTATAGTTTGGTTTTGGTCATAGTTACAATACAATCCACCTTTAAGATTTCATTAATAGAAATATTGAAGACTTTAACAAAATTATGCCCTATACATATAAAAAAATCTAAAACGTAATAGCAAGTAGCTACAAAACAATAATTCAACAACGATTGAATGTGTTATCTATCTTCATTAACATAAGGTTACAAATCCCTTACATCATTATTAATCATCATCATCTGCCTAGCCTTTTCCCAACTATGTTGGGGTCGGCTTCCAGTCTAACCGGATGCAGCTGAGATCCAGTATTTTACATGGAGCGACTTCCTATCTGACCACAACCCAGCTACCCGGGCAACCCGATATCTATTGCTAAGACTGGTTGTCAGACTTTCTGGCTTCTGATTATCCGTAAAGACTGCCAAAGATGGACAAATGACAGCCGGGATCCACCTGTTTATCGTGCCTTCCGGTCACGGAAGAATTCCTTATGACAAGATGGTCATTAATCCACGGACTGACCACGCCAAGCGTTGCTTAACTTTATAATCGATCGATCCGCGCCGCTTTGACTTAGCCACGAGCTCTTAATTATTTCAAATGTATTTGAATTAAAAAATGTGTTAACTTCTTACTAACATTTTCCCGCGGTTTCGGTCGCGTCATGAGGAAACGAGAAATTCATTCGAANTCATTATTAATGTAACCGTAATATTATATACTTCAAAGCAAAAGCATAATTGAGTGACAACCCTAGCGAAAGGGTTGCCCCTAATTGGATAACTTCGTTACTGCGACAACGCTGCAACGAACTAATTTAACTCATAACACTACGCAACAAAAAAGAAACTTTTTTTTTTCTCCAAGGTGAAATATATAATTTCTTGTAGATTATTTGATATTGAATCGAAGTCCAGAACATAAAGTTGCTCTAGCACGTCAGGATT
>NWSH02000613.1:11463946-11480097 GCA_002382865.2 Heliothis virescens | reverse complement strand
ATTATTTGATATTGAATCGAAGTCCAGAACATAAAGTTGCTCTAGCACGTCAGGATTTGGAGATATACCTTTCTTATAGTGCTATAAACGCGATTTTTAACGATATTTGATGTAAATTTTGAAGGACAGCAAATTTTTCTGGAAATTTTTAACTGTGGCATCATATAATACTACTCTTGCCGACACCAACCCATTTAAATTCCTAACGCTACGAGTTTTCATTGACGTACTATACGTTTTCAGCTGCGGTAGTTCGATCTCCCCTATATTCTATTTGACCTATTAGTATGAAAAACTCCGATGTAGATATAAAATGCTATATCTTGGGAAAGAAAAGTCGTAAAAATATAAATTAAAATGGATTGAACGCGGGGAAAGTAGTACTATATGATGGTATAGGTAAAAAATACTATAATTTTTTTTGTCCTCCAAAAATTAACGTTAAATATCGTTAAAAATCGCGTTTTTAGCACTATAAGCATGGTTTATCTCCAAATCCCGACGTGCTAGACCAATTTCATGTTCCGGACTTTTATTCAGTATCAAATTATCTACAAGAAATCATATATTTCACCTTGGATATTTTTTTGTTGTTGCCTAGTGTAATTAGTCATAATCATAATACGAAAGTTTAATCTCTGTACCTTTATAATAAATATTATGTAACGTAAAAAGGAAGGTAGGTGTAAAATTTATACATCCCTAGCGAGGTAGGGTTGCCAGTACTAACTGACAAACCTACTACTGGTAATTTAGTTTAATTTTTATTTTAATACACTTAGCTTTTACTGCAAAGGAGAATTTCTACATATCTTTATATCTGTGTTAAATGTAGGGATTATTATTTATTTCTGGTAAATCGATCATGAAATTAAGCACGTACAAGCTTAATCAAACGCTATAAAAATATTTGATAGCATATATTTTTCTTCACTGTAAATATGGCAATATTAAATGATAATAAAAATTTACATTTTATATGCAAAAATTGATAAACATTGCATTTTACCTATTTTAATAAGGAGTATAATTATTTTTGTAAATGTAATAAAATATGACATGGCAACCTTACGACGAGGGTTGTCATAAACTGGATAAGCCGAGACGGTGAGATAGCGGAGGAACGAGCTAATTTACTTATAATCGTTACGCGCCGAGTTCTCTTCAACTACGCTTTAGCACAGAATAAGATTTTAAAAAGGAATTAGCATTATTTCTACTAACTAGCGAAATAACATGGAGAAAGTTATCAGTCTTATCAGTCAGCTGGTAATTTTAATTGTCTCTTTAAAGTAGTATATGAAGCATATCTGTCGGAGACATATCGTAGATTTGCTCTCTTAAGGAAATGCTCAGAAATTTTACAAATTGCGGCTACTTTTTTTAGTTGTTTAAAAAAACCCAATAATCTCAACCAAGTCGAGGTGCAATGAAATGTGACCATCTTGCAAGCAATTTACGATATAGCTACGACATATCCATACTAAACTTTCCTCTTTATTTGTCGATTTAGGACCCGTTTCATATGTTCCAGATAAAGTTCTAAATAGTTATCTGACAGATAATGCCATAGAAACGTTTTTAATTTTGAATTATTTTCTATGACATTATCTCTTAGATAGCTATAATAAAACTTTATCTCTACCCATAATATCCTGAACGAAATAAAGGGTGATATTTTTTTTACAAATGCGTATTAAATATAAAATCTTAAACAATACTGTAGTTACCCAATACACCTTCTTATTTGTCCCTGACTAACGTACACAATGACTGTCTTCACGCATAGCACACGCTACATAATGACCAATTAACGGCTATCGGGTACTAGCGCTAATTAGTTGGCGTAACCTTACCAGTAACACCCGCTGGTTGCGTTGAAACCAAATAAAGGTAATTAGAAAACAAATTAATAAAAGTTACATACAAAAAAAGTAATAAATTAAAGAAAACAAAAATGTTTCATAAAGTAATTAATTGCTATCATAATACAGTTGGTTGATTAAGGACTAACATGTGAGTTAGTTTATAAATGACTAAATCCACCATGGGATCTTACTCTAATTGACCATGTCGTTCTGAAGTAGTTGCCAAGAAAAAAAAAAGAGTTATGAAGGATTCTTACAGTAACTTAAAAAATAAATAAATTTTATAGCCTTGTTATCGTCCCTCTGCTGGGCACAGGCCTTCTCTCACACTGACAAAAAAAAACAGACTTAAACATCGAAAATCCCCTAAGGATGATTAATTCAAAAATATACACAGGAACAAGAAAACAAAATACCAAACGAAATAAACAGTTTCTTCCAAGGTAAGAGTGTCCCTAGGCATCACAACACAAGTGCAATCGACATCGGAAGTTGACTAGACTCGCGCCGGTCTCGAGGGCTATCCATCGACCGCTACCTCGACATCTCAGGATCTCGCCATCTCAGCAAATATAGGGGTGAAGTAATGACGTTGAAGAATTCGCTTACAAGTTTTACTTTTAGGGGTAAAAAATCTTTGATATGAATAAAATCAAGACGTGTTAGATACACCTTTTATAACTCCAGAACGACTGGACCGATTTGGCTGAAAATTGGTGGGGAGGTAGCTTAGACTAAGAAGACGGACACAAGATCCCTATCCGGGTACGGGAAGGAAGAAGCTCTATATGGACGCGCCTAAACTACTGCCAGAATTATAGATAAAATAAAATGTAGGTTTCCTTTGCTATATCCACACACCAATCATAACTGTATCAATATAGACAACTTTAAATGTTGTGCGAGTAATATTGATTTAAGAAGGTACACCAATCCTCATTCACTCACCTTATTCCAAACCAAATTATCACATACAGATACACCCTTCAGGCTATCCAAAAACGATCAACCAAAACTACCCTCAGGGACAGCCCTAACCAACTACGTTAGTCGCACGTGAGGCAAGGGTGCAATCCAATGGTGCGAATGCGACAAAACTGCCATCGTTACCTGCACCCTCATTGGATCACATGCCTGGAGGCTTTGCACCCATGGCGACAATAATTGGATATCCAAATGAGGTTATGTGTGGGGAATATTGATTTTCGAAAATTGAAAATTGCTTAGCCCATTCCAAAATTCTTGCTTAGGGTAACGCTAAACTCTCATAGTGTTATTAAGTTAGCAGAGAAAAATAACTGCTAATATCTTATTTTTATAGTTTGTATTATGAATTCCATGAAAATGTATTTATAGAAAATAACGTTTTAAAAGAATAAAATTCTCGAACGTAAACCCTGCTCAAACTAAAACAGTCTTGGCACTCAAATAATGATCCCAATGAATATAACCCTCTACCACATAAACTGCTACCTCTAAACACGAGCTCAAAATGCCACCTCTTTCGCCATATATTCAAACCTTCCCCTAAAATTGCCATAGTAAATCCCATAAACGCCACTAGGCCTAACGAATATCTCCCTTAAGGAGCTCACGTGTGCGAAGGCCTATTACAGTCGTCTGGACAGCCATGACAGTTAATTTCCTGGCTACGGTTTCTGGGTCAACGCCTGTCAATATCTGGTATTGTATCACAATGCTGATATGTGACATGGTAGAATTTTGCTAAGGGTTTTTGACAGAGATGTGGTGGCAAGTCTAGACGATATTTTTATAGTAGGAATTCCCAAAAATCGGAAATAAAGGCCTTAAATATAGATATTTTTATAAAATGCTGTTAATGCATAAGTAAGCTTTACCGTTCATTTATTGTAAGATTCGTAAACCGTGAACAAATCCGTTCAACCTACAATATCTCCGAGAAACCGGGTCTTAAATTGTCACTTTAAATGGATAGACTTTTCTGGAAACTTTAACGTTCAATCGAAATCCAATTTAGTGGCTTATTTCGTGGAAAATCTAGTTTGTGCACCGGAAAATCTTTCCCGAGAATAGTTGGAAAATTGGGTTGATAATATTTTAGAGAATGCTGTCACCTCCAAATGTTTACTTGTGTACTTAAGCATGTATTTGATAAAGAATGAAAAAAATATTAACTATAAGAAAAATAAATATCACCAAATGACGAAGAAATCTTCTACCTTATAGCTAAACTATGGATTTGCAATATTGTTACATTTTAATTGTGAGCCAATGCCGAGATCAAGCATTCGAAAGTAATATTTTTGATGGAGCTTAGCAAAATTAAGATGCTTCCACCTAAACATTAACTATACCTTTTTCCTATATAAATTAAATCGATAGAACTTAAAAAAATCAAAGCAATTCATCACGATAATATTAAAGTGAATACTAATACACTACCAACAGAGTCACCTCTGGATAACAATTAAAAGACAGTCAAAGCAGATTTTTACACTAATAAAGAGCAGGAGCTTGTGGATGGTCCATTTAATGGGATTACTACTAATTGTGGCAATTAAATGTCCATCAGGCCAGCTGAAAGAATTACGGATGACGAGGGGCGAGCAGAGTGGGGTCGCCAACTGCGGGTCGCCCGGCCGTTCGCGTTTTGAAGGTACTTTATTATGTTTTACAAATGGACTCGTTTTGAAAGCATGAGGAAAATTAAGGGAAAATAAACGTTATTTTTATTATTAAAAACGGTCTACTGAGACTTGAATTCATATCATTTATTAACAACTGACTTCCCAAAAAGGAAAGGTGCTCAATATGACTGAATGTTTTTTTTTTTCAATCAAATATCCAAATTAATATTCCGTTCTTACAGTAAGTTTTATTTCCTGGCCCTATTTAAAAATAAATCTAACAACACAAACAAAATCAAACGACAAACTGACTCGATTTAATCTAAATCGCAATACCATCGACTTCCTACAATTACCTATACCAATATTGACTTATAAGTCCCTGTGTACAGAAGCTCTCGGCACAAATACAGTGCGCCCGGTATACCGAGGTCCTGTGTAAACATATCGAGGCTCCGCAAATGCGTGCTGACTATTTATTTGGCTTAGCTGACCGGAATATTGTATGGGAATTGATAGCTTAAGGTGTGGAAGATATACAAGTTATATTGTTGAATGGAAGCCGTTTCTGAGTTAAAGATACGGATATTGAAAGTGTATTTTATGGACAGATTATTATTAAGGACACAGCTAAATTGTATCAGAATTATACCTACAAGGGTTTTAAAGTCCAGTAAAAGAGGTAGACCACTGAATCGATGATCGGATATAGAAGAGTGGAAGACTTTAGGGGAGGCCTTGACCCAACAAAGGGACAATAGAGACTAAAGAAAAATAAATAAATTGAAAGTTAACATTTAAAATCGGGAACAGCAAAAATCTGAACACACATCACAGCATGTCGATACACGTTTTCATATTTTCATTTCCCACCAGTTTTCCGTTTGTCAGATTCCGACACTACAATATTGAAAAGTAACCTTTAGAGCTGACCCGAATACGTCGGTACAACAAAACCGCACTATTGTTTCAACAATCACGGGATGGACGCGGGCAATTAAAACGAGATAAAAGGGGTGTTATTTCAGCTTAATTAAAAATCTCTGAGATAGATGGTAGGAATAACAAAGAGGTAGCTGTTTTTTACGGTTACCCAGAATCCTTAGGGTACATCCTAAAATACCTAATTTATCATCTTAGGTCCGATAAAATTAAAGATATAAAATGAATGGGTGACAAGGGGGAGACTTAAGAGATTGATTGAATATTTGGAATATATTCACTCAAGGACAGACATATTCATAAGCATTTATAAAATAATCAAAGCTGAGAATTTTACTATCAAAGTCAATAATTTTAATCTGACACTCCCTTTTTTGCATCCACATGATCATCATTCTCCTGCCCATATCCCAATTTTCTCAACATCAAATTATCATTTTATGTAGGTACTAAAACTTTGTCTAGCTTTTCTCCTAGGTCATTTCCATTGTTTATGATCTAAACATGAAGATATTTCGTCAAACCGCAGCGTGTCTGGAAAGAAAGCGCGGTTCGAACGATGTTATTAGCACAAAACTGTGCCATGGGAAAGACTTAGGTGAAACTGTCGTAGCTGCACTATCAAATGTTGCTACATTGTTTTAGTGTTCTATTTAATATTACATTTACCTTGTCCCGAAAGGACAGTAAGCTGAGGGTATTTACCTGGGAGTATCTTATTTGGGAATACATGGAACATACGGTTATCATTTAAAAAAAACACCGTGTTGCACTCCGGGAGTGCTGGCAGAAGTGAAAACATGAATATTAACTTTATGCGTTTTTAATATTTTTTCACGATTAAATATAATCAAAATTTAAGCACGACTCCATCTATGACTTTGAAGAATAAAAACAATACTCGTACTTTCATTCTTGACTAACTACTTGACTTTGAAAAATTATAGATGGCGCAACACATTTTTTCTCACATGTCTTTCCTCGATTTTGAGGGCTCTGGTTGAGCTAAAATTATTCAAATATATGTTTTGAGTTTATTGCTGTAGCCTGGATGCTAACCTAAAGATACTCCGGCACCATTTCATTTTATAAAAATAAAAACCCAAACTCCATCTATGATTTTAAATGATAATTACTAAGCCTGACACTATTGTCAAATTTCACATGTTTGAAACGTCATAAAATATCTTACCGACCTGTACTTACGGAATTTCTATAGAATTTCGGGTTTCACGATTTCGGGTATCACNATGATAATTACTAAGCCTGACACTATTGTCAAATTTCACATGTTTGAAACGTCATAAAATATCTTACCGACCTGTACTTACGGAATTTCTATGGAATTTCGGGTTTCACGATTTCGGGTTTCACATTTCGGTCACGTGATACCTGTCGCGAGTTTATATATTTTTCCCCATACAAAAAGTGCTCAACGCCGCTAAAGAAGTTTTCACTTCAAAAATAATCTTGAGTATCAAACCTAAGCCGGGCTCCGGGCTCAGTATTTATGGACATTATCTATCTATATCACCATCGTTAATAACATCCAAATTGTGGAAGTTATAGTTTACATCATTTTTTGTGGTGTTTCAACTATAGTTAGTGTATGTATAAACACAAACATGTAGCATGCACAACCTGTCACCCAGACCTATCTCTGTGACGTCATTTTGACTTGACTGCATCATAAAATTCAATTACAGCTTGTATCTAAAAGGGACGTCACAATAGCATGATTGAGGTTCTTTGAGCTAGAAATATTCTCGTCGCTCTTGTTTGAAAGTGCACAAAAGTATAGATACAATGTTCGAGTCTCTTGGAGTATCATGCAGTGCCATAGAAGGTGATGAAGTGTTGTTTTGGACGTGCATTCTGTGGCTGTTCAAGTTCATTCACCATAGTATCTAGATGTAAGATTGCTCCTAAAGATACCTGATCTAAATTCAACAGGACTATGAAACTAATAGACACGATAACTGCTATTCTTGTTACGTTTTACATGGATGATATACTTGTAACTAATTTGATGGATCTATGCTCCAAAATTTCGACCGTTTTTCTATCACAGAAGACTGGACCTATATGAACTAAGGATGTAAAAATACAGTGAGATAGGCTCATCATGCCACGCTGTGAGAGGGATGCAAACATATAGATTAATACACATAGATTAAGCAAACTGCATGAAGCATCCTGGAATAAGAGATGGTAGATGTTTCCTTCCTGGTAGCTATGTTCCTTCTCTTTCTTCTGGAGCTAAAGCTTGTTTATTATATGTATATTATCCGTACGAATGCAAATGCAACCAATTCATGCAGTATTGGTGTGAAAGCCCACGACACTGTACACGGTCGGACTACAACGTACCTCGTGTCCTCTTTTGGAGTTCTCTCCCTGGAAGGGAAAATATCGTGAGAATATTATCATGTTCATTCATTCAAAAGTAAATTTTATAGCCAATTGAAATAGGTTTATAACTGCATGCATATTTGGAGTAACATCAAAGACACAGCTGAAAGTACCACATCAATGTGAGTGTAACATATAAGATGCTTGGATCGGTCGATGTTGTCATAATTGTTATAATTTTAAATATATTCATGCTTGTTTTATTTGTGTTGTGTGTTTATTAACTTTCCTACATAAACAATCCCTAATATTTTAACTAAGTAACTTAACTTGCAGTTAGTCGACTAAAGTCTTTCACATAACCCCGTGGCTAGAAATCCCTTGGCATTTTATTTCTGCATTCAAAACCCTATAACACTAAATAAAAAGTATACGCAAATAATAGAATTTCTCAGCTAACACCAGCGGAATCTATCAAACGGCTTCGTATTACGGTCGTAAAGGTAGATGTAGGTCAACCCGCGGTATTACATAAGTATGTGACATACTAACCCTGTAGACTGTACAGGTGAATTGACGTTTGTATGTATTTGTGGCTTACTGTCTATTTTATTTAAAGCAAATAATAAAATAAGTCTATAGACATTTTCTAAGTTTGTATGTACTTTCTAAGTATATCTTAGACACTAATGGCTGATAAAAGGTGAAGGAAAACATCTTGAGGAAACCTGGACTATAAAGTCGGAAATCACCAACCCGCATTGAGCAAGCGTGGTGATTAATGCTCAATCCTTCTCCGTGTGAGAGGAGGCCTGTGCCCAGCAGTGGGACGATAAAAAAAGGCTACAAAAAAAAAGAAAATAGTCATTTTGCTTTAATTGGCCTTCGGGTTTCGTGAGGAACGGAGAAAACTTCGCATGATTTCAGTAGGCCCTGGTATATAACGATAACAAGAAGTTAAGCATAGCATCTTGTTATCGTTGAGACTAAAGGTTTTATTTACCTAAAACCATAACCTTTCTAAGCAATAAGCAAAAACCTGGTATCCTTAAATCTTCTTAAAATTATTCAAATCTAAATTGTTTTTGCCAAACATTGTAAAATAATGACAAATTATAATGCAATGTACAAAATGTAATAGACAGCTGTGTTGTTGGGAAGTTTGTTCATCACCTCCTCTCGTATTTTATAGCATTACCTTACATTTAAGCACTAGGTATACTACATTATCAGAGTACCATCAAATTTCGTCAAAGTTACCGACAAATATTGCGCAGACGCGGTCTCAAATAACGTGCCTTTGGCGAAGGTTACTCAAATATTAGCAGCTGATATTGAAGTCGAGCCTGTTTTGGAGATAGCCTCATTAACTAGATAAAAGTGTACCTTGTACGCTTTTTTGTTGATAAACAGGCGACTGTTTATCTGTATTAGAATATTCATAAAAATAAAGAATCTCTGAAAATCTAGTCAGGTCTGACTTAATCATAGATCTGCCTAGAATTGGGTAATTGACTAGATCAAAAATTTTACAATTCATTTTGGTCTTGAAGTAAAATCCTTTTCATTTATCGTTTAGACGAAAACATTGTTTTAACTTTTTCACAAAGCAGCCCGGAGTCTCGAAATTGGTGATTGATACCCGTGTATCAGAGAGCACGTTAATGTCGGTCCTGCACCTGATCTCTCTTCGGTCAGAATGGCGTCTCATCGGGCTATGATAGTGAAGAAATAGAGAGTGCACTGTGTCTGCGCAAATGCTTGTGCACTACAATAATGTCCTGCGCAGCTGGCTGATTAGTGAGAACAGTCACCATGGCCGACAATCGGTCTGGACTCCATTACTATTATTACATATACTACCACTCCAAATCAAGTATCAATCGAGGCAGTTTCCACATCTCATGATAATGTACTCTTAAACCTTATCACAGCTATAATACTTACTACGCGTAGTAAGGCGTAAGGGTGTTACGTAAATAGGAAAATTGAGTTTCCTTGAGTAATACTCACAGATTGATTAAATGCGTTGTTATTCTCAGGGGTGGGCAACTCGTGGATTATTACAGGGGCTTTGGAATATGTTAGAAGTTTTCTTGCTAGCATTTTGGTGAAGTGCTTCTTTGGATTTGGTTAAGTACTGTTTTGATAAATGAAAAATATCTAAAAAAAAAATCCATCGTGTTTATGCTTTCTTCATTTTCTACACTAGTTATTTACATTATATGCAAATTTATCAGAATGTTCCTCTTTTAACACATTGTGCCTCTCAATAAATTGAGTTTTTCAGTTTAGTGTAATACAAATCTTGAACGGTGACATAGTTTTATTTAGAGATAAAAATAAATTAATGTGAATTAATATTTTAACTCGGATAAAGGAAATCACAACATCTTGCAATTACCTATCCACTTTTTGACGTCTGACATAGTTATTTGACAGCTAGCATTTCTGTCTCATATCACAGACTTTTAATGTAAGAGGTTTTATTCGAATGTTAATAACCTTTAGGTGAAAAACTGAATCATCTCTTTTTCTTGTAGAAATTAGCCTAATTTTAATTAAAAACAAAAAATACATATGCATTAAGGTCAGGCATTCACGGGTTGACAAAGTTTCAGTTTAATAAACGAAACATTCCGGTAAGATCAGTGGCACAATTGGTCGTAAATCTACACATTTCTAGACGCGATTATCGCGGGATTCCACATGTCAATACACTGGCATTACATTCGTGCGCTTACGCATGCGTTTGACAGGTGTGGCAAACCTTTGACATCGTAAAGTTTTGGTTTAAGGTTTATTATGACTTTACAAAGCTTTAAGTTTATTAAATTACGTACTTAGACTCTTCAGTAACTAGATAGACAACTAAATTAAAAATGAAAACATTACAAAACCCTCCAAATTATTAAAACAAAGGATTGCTAGCAGTATTATTTTTGCACTCCCGGTTTTGAAATGTTCGTTGGAACGCGTTTAATTAAGCCTAAAAAATGCGGGTACATTTAATGTAGCACAGTTTTATAGCCATGCTGTCACACAATTCACAAACAATTTTATTCATCCTTCTATGTATGCAAAACCCTGCCGTGAGACAATAAAAATGGCTGACGATTTTATTTGACAGATGTACAAAATGTTGTCAACCCCTGTGTGAGACGTGTGTGTAATTGGAGCACGCGAGTCAATGATTAGTTTTTTAGCCGCAAGTGTTATGCAGTGGAATCTAAATAATAGTGGCAATAGATTGCCCATACGTTTGCTGCCAACACTTTCTGATTATAGTTTCGTGTCTACGAAAGGCTTGGACAGTTTTTGTTCTAAGTACTGGAATTACTAAGATTTGATCTTGATATTTCATGACAAGACATGGTGAAAAAAACATCTATAGATTTTATAATTCTCCAGTATAGTGTTTAGTTTTTTGGAAATTAAGCAGAAAGCCTAATTTACTGAAAATTCAATCATTTTCAATAGACTGAAACTTACACGTGATGTCTATCTGGTGTTTGTTATTAAGTACAGACGACAGCACATCATGTTACCACAATATGTCAAATTTCTGTAATAGATTTTCAACCTTGTCACAATAGCAGTAGGTTAATGTTTGATTGGTAAAATTTGACAGATTCGAGTACGTGACCTGCTGTTGTCTGTACATTAGTGCTTTGAACACCATCCCCAAAGCACAAATTGTTTTACGCCTCATCGCTTACTGAAGGGCTAACTAACAAGTTTGGAGTGTTCAACTTATGCTTCAAAGTTACGTAGTTATTAAAATTAATGATTTCAAAGTCATTCTTGAAGTAAAACATTGAAAAGAGAGACTAAAGTTAATTTTACAGTCAACTTAATATCATAAAGACCTAAGAAATGTTTTCTTAATACTTTATTTGATAAACAAACACGTCAAAAACATTTATTTACTTCAAAGTCGTTACTTATAACAACCAAGTTCTATACTTTTAACCGTGACGTTCTTGTAAAGGTTGTCCCACACAATCACTTTATGTCTGCTGCGATTCTAAGGACGTTTATTCACAATATTTTTTCTTTTACATACTCTATCTTCAAACCATGCATATGTTTAACACAGCTCCGAAAATTTACAGAATTTTATTTATAGAATTGTCTACCTAATATCTTCCTAAGAGACAACAGGGGGAGCCTAAACAGTAAACACTGTTTAGGGTTCCTTGAAGTTACATAAGGTCCTTGACTTAATAAGGATGGTGATATACATAGTAGCTTCAGGGCCAATTCCAGATAAAGTTCTAGTTTCTTCATTTCTAGAATTGTTTTTATTTCGTCAATTTTTTTGCATATTCTGTCAAAAAATCTAGAACTTTATGTGGAACCTGAGAAACTAGCGCTTAAAGGTCTTTATAGTACACATAACTTTTACGGCATTTTTCTCGACTTCGATCGTAAACCGGCCGTTATTTCGCGCTCGTCTGGTCTAGCCCTAACAGAGTTGGTTTAGTACTACCATAATTAATGGTTTCGTGTTCGTGACAACTTGGAATAATAACCGGTAATTGTTCACTGACCTGACTGCCAGTTTTCTCTGATAGATTCTGAGAAAAGTCTGAACTACTTAGTCGTGTTTGGAGTTTCGTAATTGAACTTTTAATTTGTTTGTTTGTCCTATTTTAAGTAAAGAATACGGCTTATAATAGACTAGCTGTTTCGCACGATTTCACTCGCGTCCCGGGGAACTTTTTTTCGTAACCGGACAAAATATAGCCTATGTTATGTACGTGGATAGTCTAGCTTCTCAACAGACAAATATTTTTCAAAAAAAAAGGTTTCCTCCTTACGAGTAAGTCTATATTTCTGTAAACGTGAAAGCAAAGGATGATGAAACATTATTTCTCTAGCAAATGATGCTCGTATAAAAAGTCTCACAATTGCATACGTGCGATTTACGCATTCCAGTAAAATTGCAACGTGTCACTTTTTTTTCTAGAAAACGAGAAATTCCTACATTTGTCGTGTATTGTAGAAATAAATCTCAACATGCCTAAATACTCGGATATAGCAATAAATACCTACAGATCATAGTTTTTTCTGTTGCGTGCAGTAATCACCTAGCCATAGACCGATTATCAAGTCATTGAAAAAATTATTATTAAATATTAGATTATTACAATCAACGCCTACCCTTCCATTAAGATGCAGGTACTACAAACAATTAGCAGAATAAATTAAAACAAGTTCATCTCCATAATAAATGTCGGCGCAATAACCTGTGTTGTGTGTCATGGCTTCGAATGACACGCGACGATGAGAAAATCACGTGGAAAATACAGAAAATTTACTTTTAGGGTAAAATCTTAATGGGTATTGTTTTTTTCGTCTCCATTTTGTTTTCTAAGATAGTCTTAAAATCATAAGAGAAGACTTTATTGCTACTAAGTAAGGAGCTGTGTAGTTTATGTCAATTTTGACTCTAAAGTCTGCCTCGTGCACGCGAATTACTGTTTTGTTTTTACATTTTGACTGTCTTTGCTGTAGGCTCGTCCGTTTCGACACAACTTATCATCATCATAATATGAGCCACTGCTGATTGTAAGCCTTAACGAACGCCAACCACCCTATCTTAGGCAGCCCACATCCATCCACTGCCCGCCACATTTTTCAAACCATCGGTCCACCGTGCAGCAGGACGATTTACACTAGGTTTACCCAACACTACTCGTTACGTATTATTCCTTTAATAAAAACTTAATTATTAACACTACTAAGAAGAGTTGATTATAAAGACAATCATTATTCCAGTTTACGTGAAAAACCACAGTCTATTTACTTATAAAAAGTTATTACGCACGCAATTACTTGCACGTCTGTGAGGGTCAGATTTTTATTTATAACTTTAATAGCAGCATTATTGTCTAAGTGCAGGGCAAAGGCCTCTTGTCGTAACACATGGTACTGCAATCATGACTGATTTGTATCTAATTAGATAGAATAAGTACTACAGAATAAAAAAACGCTGCTAAGTAAGCCCTAATTATTTGAAATAATTAGAAGCCTTGTATTATTGAAGAATAGGGAACAGGATTGCACTCAAAATAACTACTACATCCATAACTCTATGTGAAAAAAAAGAAAAATAATCTTTTGTGCAGGGAAACATCTTAGGAATTGCTAAACAGACACCAGAAAATATTGACCTCACAGTCGCAAAACTTTAAGCAAAGTTTTACAAAAACATCGCCTCCATACGTATACTACGTTTCAAGTAAATATAAGGATATTCCATCAACTAATATTATCAATAGCTGATGAAATATTCATGCACAGTCGTCAGCCCTACGCATAATTATCTGATGACGCTGATACAAGTTGATTCATTACTGTGTCAGGGCTGCGATCATCTTCGTGTGGACGAGATTTTCTGACACGCTTTGTCGTGTAGGAATTAATATGTTAGTTTGTAAAGTTTGGTTCAAGTAGTAAATATTGAAGAATTTCATAATGTTAAACTGATGAAAGCTAGTAAAGAAAATGGGGGCTAAATACATTCATAGGGAACTTTAAAATCCTATAGGCTACAGAAGAAGGCAAAGATTTCACTTCTAAGGTCATGTGAGGTTATGTAATCTTAAAAAAAATCTGGAGTAGGAGAGGATTGTCAGCGTAGAAAGGTTCAAGTTTCCACATAACAGAGATCCACAAGAACGTGGATGGATATATAAAAAGGGGACGACCAAAGAAACGATTAATACATTGTTTTAAGACGATATTGCTGGCAAGAACAATATTTATAAGATGAGTATGGAAGAAGCAAACATGATGTGTCAACCCAAAATTAAGAAATGGGATAAAAGCAGGATCATGATGACAATAACAGAAATCCACATAAAGCAGTCATAACCAGAACACATACTCCTTTCAAGACAGAACCTATAACAACTAGCAGCAGTCTTCTTCTTATCGAGTGAGCTGCAGGTTTAATTACCTAACAAGCCCTAGTGTCAGAGTTTTCTCAAATCCGCCTGGCGGCCTCTGACGTGGATTTATATACGACTGCTACTGAGTAGCATTCGAGGACGCCGGCTTTACGTGCCCTCCCAGGCACGGGGGTGTAACACCGCCAACTTCCAAACTCCAGGCTACTTTGTGAAAGTTTCTAAAACCCACAAAGCGATTTCGGCCTGGCCCGGGAATCGAACCCGAGACCTGTGATCGGCAGTCGCGCTATGCGACCACTAGACCAACGAGGGAGTCACTAGCAGCAGTAATCTTTACACACTACTATCGAACAACCTTGCTACTTCATAACTACCTTCACAGAAGCCCAAGCACTCTTATTTCGAAACCAAATTCATTTCTACATTTGCATCCAAACCTGTACAGTGGATACTCCATGGTCGTTAATACTAGCACAGACGACAGCATATCAAGTTACAACAACCTGTCTAATTTCTGCAATAGATTTTCAACCTTATCACAATAGTGGAAGGTTAATGTTCGATTGGTAAAGTTTNCCTTCACAGAAGCCCAAGCACTCTTATTTCGAAACCAAATTCATTTCTACATTTGCATCCAAACCTGTACAGTGGATACTCCATGGTCGTTAATACTAGCACAGACGACAGCATATCAAGTTACAACAACCTGTCTAATTTCTGCAATAGATTTTCAACCTTATCACAATAGTGGAAGGTTAATGTTCCATTGGTAAAATTTTACAGATTTGGGTAGACTGACTTGCTCTCGACTGTATTGTGAATGCTGCGCAAAATCTGGTTATGTATTTCAAAGCGATACTTGTATAAGTCGGAACGAGTATACTATTCCCGGTATTTAGTATAATATTAGGTTTAACTTTCGTAATAGTTAGAACTAGTTTTGTAGACGATTTGTATCTTTAGTTAGAATTTAGACTAATGTTGTGAAGTTTTGTGTGGTTGTGCTGTTTATGTGATACTAGCTTCTGCCAGCGGTTTCAACCGCGTCCCGTGAGAACTACTCAGCGCACCAGGATAAAAAGCCTATAGCCTTCCTCGATAAATGGGCTATCTAACACTGATTTCACAATAATTTTTCAAATCGGACTAGTAGTTCCTGAGATTAGCGCGTTCTACCAAACAAACTCTTCAGCTTTATAATATTAAGTATAGAATTATTATTGAACATGATTTCACTTCATCATCATCATCAGCCTTTTTATCGTCCCACTGCTGGGCACAGGCCTCCTCTCATACAGAGAAGGATTGAACGTTAATTAAGTACCACGCTTCCTTAAAGCGGGTTGCGGGTGATTTTATTTCATAAAAAGTAATCTTAATTGTAATATTATCTTCAGAAGATTTTTTGAAGTGAAAACTTCTTTAGCGGCGTTGAGCACTTTTTGTATGGGGAAAAATAT